>BPLS01031856.1:61414-94450 GCA_019656275.1 Rhododendron kiyosumense | reverse complement strand
GAATCGGTGATCGTCTGAGAGAGAGATAAGGGGCCAAATCGCCCATTGACTGGTTTGTGTGTGTGTGTAAGGAGGCGCCGATCGTCTTAGAGAGAATTGGGATTTCGTGTGTGAGGGGTTTGTGTGTGGGTGTGGCCGTTGTGGATTTGGCGGTCTGTAAGGCAGAGAAAATAAAGATATCAGTACTATCGATTGATAAATTAAAAAAAAAAACCTCTAGATGCAACAAGTGGCAATACTTGATTAGCCAACACGGAAATGGAGGATTTATTATTCTAAAATGCCTAGGCTCAGTTTGGATGGCAAAAATTTTGAGATGCCTTAGTTCCATGATTCTGACATTTGGAAGATACATGAATGAGAATGTGATGGTCCATGATTCCTATATTTGGTAGAGAGGCGAATAGGGATATAATTCCTGATGACATTTTCAATCAAGAATCACATTCCTAGATTAAGTGTGAATCTCTCATGGTAATTTGAGATTCCTAGCTTAATCATTAAAGACTTTTTTTTTTTTGGGTATTTTTGTCTTTGGGTTCCTCTGTTTGATATTTTGAATATATATTACTTCTTGATTTTGTATGGGCTAGAGGAATGAGAAAATAAATAGACTAACAACAAATTCACCAGCAATACAAAGTCAAGAAAATTTACATTTTTGAATTTTTTCTATCGCTTATATTATATGTGGTCCACACATAAAATATACTCCATCCGTCGCAAAAATTATGGTCCCTTCTTTGAAATCCAATTTTTTAAAGGACCACAATCATTACTCTTCCAACTAAATGAATTTCCAAAATTGCCCTCCTTTTTAAAATGTAATGATTACATTTTAAATTCTAATTCACTTTTCTCTCCACTTTTGTGTTGAATTTGAGTATGGAAATTTAGGGCAAATAAGAAAATATATAGAGCTCAATTTTCTCATTGACTAGTCAAAATAAACAAGAATTTTGGGACACACTAAGGCTCACTGTTTTTTTTTGGCTAAAAATTGGTTATGTAAAGACCCGTAAATTTCTTTATTTAATTTTAATGTTCGTAATTGAGAAGAAATGGTGAAAATGAAGTGAATATGAGTGTGGTGGTTAAATGTGCATGGCTTGAAAGTCATGGGTGTTAGTGTAATTTGGTGTGTGTATATGTGTGTGCCAGGGGAAAACTTTTCCCATTTTCCTCCTCCCTCTCACTTTCGACACTCTCCCTCTCTCTCGGCTCTCTCACTCCCTCTCACCATCTCTCAAAAACTCATCCCCAAACTCAAAACCCACAATAATTAATATCAACACCATCTTCTACTTGCGTGTTAGAGCTCATATCTCGTTGGATAGAGCTCGGTTTGGTGTATTTTGTTCGGTTTGGATTCCGGAAGCTAGGGCTTGCTCAATCGCTTCAGTTTCAGCTTGGATACTCAAGGTAGGGAATTTTACCTCTCTTTATATGTTATTTGAGTGATTCTATGCTTTGTTCGAACTTGTATTGATTGTTATTGAGATCAGATCAAAATCTGAGAAAAATCAGTCAAAATCGCCTAAAAAACACTCTCCCTTCCGGTAGAAACTTCTCACCTACCGGGAGGATAAGTAAGAAATTTTTCCTCAAGCAGCTCAAACGTAATGCTCAAAAGCTCATCCACCTACTGGTAGGTCAAGTACAAAGTTATTTCATGAAAAATGTTGGTCTCTCTGTTTCCAATTTCTACCGGTAGGAACTTTCATCTACCGGTAGGAAAAGTACACCTGTAGGTCAAGTACAAAGTTATTCCATGAAAAATGTTGGCCTCTCTATTTCCAATTCCTACCGGTAGGAACTTTCATCTACCGGTAGGACAAGTACATAATTTCTCTTCTACCGATAGAACTTGTTCACCTACCGGTAGGTAATTGAGCTGCTGCAGTGTCTTTCAGCAGCTTTTCCTATGTTCTTCTAAATTACTTTTTGAAGCTTCTCGTCGACTCCAATGGGTTTGTTTGCACATTCTTTCAAGTGTTTTAGAGAGTATTACTTGTCTCACACTTAGAGTGGTATCTGATGGACTTAAACAAGCTTGTTGAGTTAATTGTTAGGAAAATTTGAATCAACGGAATGACGTGAACGGACTACGGATATAATGTGATACATTACCACCTAAAATGAATCGAAGATCACGGTGAGCAGTTGATGCATGGGGTATGGGTTTAACTTGAAGTGAGAGGTTAGTAGATTGCTTAAGGGGGAATGAATGACGGTTTATAGATGGACAAAGATCAAGACAACAATCGTGAGCTCTTTAGTACTTGATTGAAGCAGGGTGACACGATGTGTAAAGCAAGGTGACATCTAGTGACAAATTATTAACACAAATGATATAATGGGTAGCCATTCGCTGAAATGAGAAACATGTGGGGTAAAAGTTGATATCATCTGAACTTGAAGTTAGAAACCATATGTATGAATCGGATATACGGGGTCCTGTGTACCCAGAATATGAGATTCGGATATACGGGATCCCAAGAACCTGGAATGAGAATTGGATGTACGGGGTCATGATCACCCGGAATGTGGACTGGGTATACGAGGTCCTAATGCTCGGAATGTCTTTAGATCGATCTCATGATGTGATGAGGTAAAGGGTTTCTCATATGCCTATCTAGGACCTGTAGGGAATATATGAAATACTAAGCGGTTGGAATATAACCATATGTGGTGGATGTGTGAAGATCGAAAATTGAGTAAAAATGAATTCAAAAGACAACGATAGGTTGATTGACAAGAGTGAAGTGATCGTTTAAGTTCTAAATTTCTAATATAGTGTTTGTGTCTTATCTATGCTCCTTTGTTATTTGAAAGTTTATGTTTCATCGGCATCTTTCACTTTATTTGCATATAGAGTTTGCATAGACTTTTCTACTGGGCTAGTATAGCTCAGACCTTATATTATTTTCAGGTGCTAACCCAGATCATTAGCTTGCATGACTGGAATGCTTGGAGTGTGGACATACCCTTCTTGAAAGCTAACCGAAGGAGTTACCTATTCATCTTTGTAAATTTATTTTGAAAAATGTATTTGTAACTTAAGTTGTAATTCTTTTGATTAAGGAATATGGGCACTGATAATGCCACGAGTGGCTTTGTTAATGCCACGAATTTTACTAGTGTCTTACCCTTGTACCCTTGCCTCTTGAGCTAACATCGTCTCTCTCCTCTACTTTTTTTCTAAAAGAATTCTCTTCATCCTCCAATCTCCATCACTACATCAGTAATCAAACCAACAGAATTTTCCTAATTTTACTTTCAACGGCATAAACATGACATCAAACCTCTCTTTTCTTATGGCAGAGCTACTCCTCTCTCTCTCTCTCTCTCTCTCTCTCTCTCTCTCTCTCTCTCTCTCTCTCTCTCTGTTCACCGGAGCAAATTTCGTTGAAGAAGACCAAATCATTGCCGCCTTCTTAGCCATTGGAGATCTTGGAATCAAGCAATACCCTTGCCAATTGATCTTCCCATCAAGCAATTTGTCTTCTGTGAAAAGAGAGGAATGGGAGTGACGGTGTTGGCAAATTTTGTAGCGAGAGAAGAGGGAGAAGAGGCCGGGCGGGTCTTGGAGTGATGGAGGGCCTCAAACCTCCCTTTCCTGGTCTCTTACTTTGGCTGCACCATCTACAACTGGGTTTTCCTCTGGCAAACGCACTAATTGAGAGATCAAGAGGGGGAGAGAGAGAGAGAGAGAGGCGGCTGTTGAGACTTGAGAGAATGACTGGTGGAGGGCAAAATTGGGAGATGAAAGTAATTGTCGTGGCATTATGCCCGCCCAAGGAATATTTGTAAACCCTTAACTCTCTTAACACTTGATACTTAAGTTAATTTGGGCCGTTGAGCCAATGATGTAATATTTTGGGAACTATTGGACTTCGAAATGCAATTACGGAAATGGAAATACTGGACTCTTTTGGGTATCGTACGAAATAATTGTGAGGTCTTATTTATAAAAATCATTTATAATTATGTTAAAAATCGAGAACGTGAATTATGTTAAAAATCGAGGACGTGACAGGTTATTTCTCAAAATATTTGAGTAAAAGTAGGAAAAAAAAATACTTTTATGATTCCTCTTGTCAAGACGAATTAATAACCCACAAAAGTTTGACACAAAACTAATAAATGCGAAAAAAACTCAAATTTAAGTTAAGTTCTTAAGAACGCAGCCTAAAAAGGAAAGACAGACCAAATTTTTGGAATGAAGGGTAATATAGAGCATGAGAGCTCAATGCCATCTAATGTATATGTGTTGAGGGTATTTTAGTATTTTTTATATCAATGTTAACACCATTAGTGTTGTTTTAATGGCAATCAAGTATATGTATATGAGTTTCTAAAGGTAGGTTTTTTTTTTTTTTGTTGAGGGGGGGGGGGGGAATAAGAAAGAGAGGTTGTAATTTCTAAAACCAGAAGGGAGGTCTGTGTAAGTTACGCTTTATTTTTAAAAGGGTAAAATATGTACTTGCCCCTTAAACTAATCGATTTTTGTTTACTCCCCCCTTCAACTATCAAATTGCACACATACCCCTTCAACTATCCAATTGCTACTTACTAAGGACTTCCATCCAAAAAATCAACGGAAACATTAGAACTTAGGGTAAAAAAGTCTATTCCGTAGCAATATATCCCATATCTAGATCTCTTCTTCCTCAACCCAACACCTATTCTCGAACATAAATTGCTGCCTCTGTTCTCTCTCTTTCTCTCTCAGATGTAAATCGGATACAAGACCTACTAGCTTACAACTTGCTATACTACTAGTTGTGCTTATATCTAAGCGCTAAAAGCCACCAATCGATTGGTTGGGTTTGGACACTTTTGCAATGAATGAAGACATCTCCAAGCTATCTTGAAATCTACTGTTGATTCAAAAAGGAAAAACAATGTACAATGCCGATCATGTTCTCGTGTTTTCCAATTCGTATTCATTGTACACTAACTTTGGAATTTTAGAGCTAAAATTTGTAAATGAAGCAAGGCTAGAAGCCTGGAATTGGAGAACATTGCCGACTATTGTTGGGGACTTTGGCAGATTCAATGAAATGCATATTGAATGGTTTTAAACATCTGTCCTATATTCTTGTCTTTAGCTTTGGTAAGAGATGGGTTGCTTTCATATCTCTTCAACTTTCATAGGAGCCACCTCAAAGACAGGCATAGAAAGGTTAGGGAATCTGGCGTTCGACCGATGTGGTAATCGAATCGCATCCTGAAAAGATTTTCATCTGCATAAGCAATCCTATATTAGAATGTTTTTACAAAACGGATGTGAATATTCATGAAACTTCAGCATTCTAATGTTCGTTTTTGATTCTATATTTTCATTATGTTTCCGATGGGTGTTTGGTTGAGGAAGAAGAGATTTAGATTTAGCTAGGGGGATATATTACTATGGAAAAGTCTTTTTTACCCTTAATTCTAACGTTTCCATCCATTTTTTGGATGGAATTGACGATTTGTCCGTAGTAAGTAGCAATTGGATAGTTGAAGGGATAAGTGTGTGCAATTGATAGTTGAAGGGGGAAGTAAACAAAAATCGATTAGTTTAAAGGGCAAGTACATATTTTACCCTTTTAAAAACATATTATTTTGTCATTTGAAAATACTTCTCACCGAGTTCTAGCCTTATCTTGCTAGAGAATTTTCCTTGCTGGTCACATGCTTTGCCTAAATCCAGTGTTTGACCATTTCTAGCTCTTACCCTTTTTAAAACTCCAAACCAAAATCAGAGTACAACTTGCTAAATCTTCACATTAAGTTGTACTCAAATTTATGTTTAGATTTTAATTTGTCCGTCGAGTTGTCTCTACCAAATGAAGCTTTATCCAAATTTTTACCAAATTAAATTACGGTAAAAAATTGAGTAAGAGCCGGAGATGCTTAATGCAATTTGTATGGACAAAACAACTCGATACCACCACTATTCTCATTCTTTAACCTCTCATTCAAAATTATCCTCCTGCTTATTACATTAGTTTCATAATTCCAAGATTCAACTAATCGAAGTAGAGGACTTTGTCCACAACCATTAATCATTAATGAACCAGTATCAAACACGAGATTTGATCCACATTTATCAAAAAAAAAAAAAAGGGGTGAAAAAAGACAGACAAATATCTTTATATTGAAACACTAGTGCTTGTCCGTGCCTACGATACTATTCATCCCGGTTGGAATTGGAATTTATCTTTGATAGCGGGGTGTTTTTGTAATATATTTGTAAAAATGTGGGCGCTTTCTTAAGAGAGTTGGAGAGCACACATCAGTCATTAGATCAAATGAATCCCAACCCTTCTAACAACTTGTGTTTGTATGGAGACCACACCCTTGTGTTTTATAATAGAGTCTCTAAGATTCAAACGATCTCAAGATTTTAAAAGAAAACTGATCTGAGCACCGAAACAACACCATTGGAATGACCCTAATAGGCATATTCTACTTGGGCTATGCTGTTTAACAGATTCATCCACATCCACAGGTATTTGGGCATCAAAATCAAACCAAATCTTGAAACTTAACCCCAAAGTTCTAAAATTCAACAGAAATCAAATTACTGGACAATTAGTTTTCTGATACAAGTATGTCAACTACAAATAATCAAATATCATGTGCTTAATTATAGAAGCAAAGGTGGAAAAGAAATTTATCATGAGACAGCTAGCACGATGCAACATGACACATTCATGTTATGCACCGAGCTGTTTAATGCTGGCTAAACAGCACATCTATGCTTCGGAAACATGAACATTCCTCATCTCCTAAAGATATTGAGAACCTCCAAAAAGAGAAAGAAAACATGTTACTCAAACTTGAAGAGATGGCATTAGTAAACAAGCTTTCGAGGAAGGAGAACAAGAAATTCAAATTCAAAAAATTAAAGTGGTGCACGTATGAAGCTAAAGTCGGAGCGAATAAGTACAAAATGAGTGCTTCTTTGTGCTTCTTGCGTGCATTGTCGTGTGGAACATAAGGAAAAATGAAGTTGCTAGAAACATCTAGTGCTTCCAATGCGAATGCACCAATTATGCTTCGAGTTAAGAATTGTGGGAACAACGTGAGACATATATATAACACGAGATTAAATTATTTACGCTATCGATGTAAATAATTCATTTTCTCCAAATCAATTACATTGTTTCACGTCACAAATTCTATTAATTGAGACCACTATTTTGACGATGTAGGCCAATGTAATTGATTTGAAAAAAATAAATATTTACACCGTTGGTATATATAATTTATTCATATAACTGTTTGGGCTGAATTAGCTCAATCAAATGGCAAATGATTGTGTGCGGGCGTGCCAGAAAAGAAATAACTTCAGAGAAGGAATTACTCTTTTCAAATTGATTTGAAATAACTAATCTCAATCAGTCAATTGTGTTATCCGTTCGATTACCTCAACTAAGAGGATTTTTCCTTAAGGTATCAACCAAATAAAAGATTGACGCGCTTCGAATCAGAAAAGATGATTGAACACAAACAAACCTGAATTTAATCAAAGATAAATTTATATGCAAACACTCTTAAGACTCTTTCAAGAATAATACAGAAATTTAAGCACACTGAATTTAATCAAAAGTGAACTTACAAACGACTATTCTTTGATAAGAAAAAACTTACAAGAAAATAAGAGAACTTGAATTTAATCAAAAAGCAATCTTATATGCAAATAAGCCTTCAACTTACAAAAAGATCTTACTTTAAACTAAAAACTAATCTAAGATAGATCTCTGAGCAATCATTTTGTATGAATTGTCAGATGATATGAATTTTTGTGGGGGTTTCTCTCTTCGCTTTATTCTTCTATTTATAGACGCTGAACCTGCCTTCGATCTCCACGTCTTCGATTGATGCCCACGTTGGCCACATAAAACGATTGAGGGGGGTTTTCGAACGGTTACATTGATATCTTCAGAATTCTTTCTTCCCTTGCATGCTTCGATCATGGTGTTCATGGCCACTTCCTGGATCGTGGTTCCTATTTTCAAGCAACGTGAATTAATGCAACACGTCGGGCTTCCCAAATGATTCCCTGCAATTGCATCCAATTTTGGTTATAAAATAAGGCAGTGAGGATACCGTTCGATGATCATAATACTTAAATCAACGGCTAAACCCAATAACTTCTCAAACCATCGTTTAATCGTTACCCAAACAATACCGGTTCACTCTAAAATGACACCGTTTGTCATTAAAATAGTGTCTTCCTTAATTCCCGTAATCCTCTGTAATTGGTACTCGATTGAGACAGGTTTCGTATGGCCGCCGTATCAATCAGTGTCACGTGTAATTTTCTCATTGGGTGGCACTTTTTAGGATGTAAACACACCCCCCGCATTAATATTTTATTTATGCTAAATAAATGTTAATGGCACACGTTCTCTGCCCATGTCCCTTCAAATTCGGACGCACGCAGCATGACAGGATTTCATTCCCATGTACATCTATTGAGCTTCCCAAAGATAGCTACAATAATTTTTCTATAAATGGCAGTTAATGATAGGGTTTAAAGAATCACATTACCCCTCATAAACCAATTCGAATTTGAGTCTTCTCTGTTAAGAAGTCTTACGGTTATGGACTCTCTTCCAGAAATCAATCCTATTCTAGATAACCTCGATCATCAATCTCACTCTCCCCAAATGCCTCCTCCAAATTCTCCTCGAATGTTGGCAGGCAAAATTATTTCTGATCGAACATTCCATACTCCCAACCCATCTCCCACAGGTTGGGATTCCTCTTTGACCCGTTCGAATTCATTTGATGGGTCCACCTGGGGTTCATGGGGGAAAAACTCCACTAATACCAACACTGGTACCATCCTGATCAAGTTCGACCAACCTGACCCCACACCCAATAAATTTCATCACTTTCGAACCCTGTTTGTGAGACAGTTCTTGCCTCTGAGCGGTAATGACACCGTTCACATGGGCATGCTTGAATCAATCTATTCCTCTCTCAAATTTTCTCCTTTCCTAAAGCAGGAGAAAAACTATCTTGGGCCTGTCCCTTATTGTGACTTTAAACGCATAGCCCAAGCCCAAAAATCCCTCTGGCTCACAGAGGTGCAAACCCCACATTTCCTAGCTGACTTCGAAGAGACCAATAAGCTGGTTCCCCTTCCTGAAGAGCTTGATTGGTTCAATGAGGTGAATAACCTTGCCATCAACACCCCTCATTTCCAATGGCAATATGGTTATTCCATCTACCCTGCTGACAAGAGCAAAGCTCTGCAGCTTTCTCTTTCCTGGATATTCACATCCTAGAAGAACAAGTTCCACTAACCAATTTCAAATGGGCCTGTGAAACACTGGTATATTATTACCCTCCTTCGAAGGGGGGTCCCACAAAATCCTTCTTTGATTCAAGCCACCTTGGCCTTTTGGGATCCATCCTTCAACTTCTTCCGATTTAACTGTGGCATGATGGCACTCACAGTTCTAGATGTTACCCAAATGATGAGGCTCATTCCGTATGGCCCCCAATTCGACCCTACCAAGGAGTACCTTCCTCCCGAGGGCTTTGCTCGTTTGACCGCTACAAATGGAACTTTTTCCCATTTCTACAACAGGGAAAGGAAATTGACAGGAGAAGTAACCGAAACCGAGTTCTTTGCCTACATACTCTATACCCTCTGCAAGCATATCCTCTGCCACTCTGGAAAAAAGGTAATGAGTGAGTTTATCCCGTTGGCACTGGCACTCGCTAGAGGTGAAGAGTTCGACTTCGCCTCCTAGTTCCTCGGTCATGTATACAAAGTTGGGTCCGACTTCTACCAGAAGGGTTTGAATCACTCGCAGGGAGGACCCCAATGGTTTATCCAATTGTGGCTCCATGCATACTTCCCTGAGTTGGGTCCCTTCAAAGCACCCACATCACTTGCTGGCACCATCGAGACGCCCAATGTCCATGGGGACAACTATGTTCACCCAGAGGACAGTACAACGCAGACCTTGGTGTACTACCTGTGTCTCTTTGCTGGACTTACCTCAGACAGGGAATGGCCTAATCCATTCCCCACTCTTGTTGGGCCAGCATGGCTGTTTGACATTCTGGCGGATAGACAAGGAAAGTCCTCTCGAGCCCTCCAAGCATGGAGCAACATTCTCACGGGTAGAGAGATCTTTATATCCTCGTCGAACCCCTCCAAATCCATAGCCCATGCAGAGGTATACTGCCCTGCACAATTTGCTAGGCAGCTGGATTTCGTTCAAAGCATACCCAGCCCATATTGTGGCTCTGCCAATATTTGTATGTCTAAACGATCACCCATCTCGACCGAGCACTTTCTGACGGGGTTCGCCCAAGCCAAACATGCATTGAGGAGGACAATTATTCAGGAGTTCAGGGAACCTGAAGTGCGTACCACTCCTGCTTTTGACAACTGGTGGCATTCCAATTGCTCCTTCCTCTTAGGGTGTGGTCCCTATAAAAGGTTTCTGGACCACATTGGGTTTCAGAAGTCTGAGTTTGGGCATAGGGGACAGAATGATTCGTCCTCCTTTTCCTCAGACAATGAATTCGGACTGGCTGGAGGGATCGAAGACATTGCTGGAGATGAAGTTGAACAAGGATTGACTCCAGTCGAAGCCTCCCTCATCGCAATGGTCATCCCTCCTTCTCTACCAAGAAGGCAATCCTCGAGAGTCACACAAAAAAGAGGTACTTGTCTCTGAACATAACTTCTCTTTTGTTGAAACCAAATCTAATTATATTCAACCCTGCAGGTGCTACCTCTTCTTCAAAAGGTGCTTCGAAGAAGAGAAGAGTTACTTCTCAGCCCAAAGAAGTAATTCTAACCAAGCACTATTTAGAGCCCTCAGCTGATCCTCCAGGTTGGTTTCTTTCCTTCTAATTATCCTTTAATCTCTAACATTATTTATCTGAGTCACCTCCTCATCCCCTTCCTTTCAGCTTTGAAGAAGACCAAGACCACCAGGAGGCGTAGCCCTCAAGTTTCTTCCAATGATGAAGAAACAGAGAGTGATACAGAGATATTGACCTCTAGGGGTAAATTCCTTTCTCATTTATGATTCAGTACCCCCTTAGGAGTAAGAGAACTTTATTGTAATTCTGACTCATGAGTTCGAATCAGGTGAAACAAGAACAGTGAAGGAGACCCTTTCCTATGTAAGGAAAATAAGTCATCCCAAGAGGTCTCAATCCCCAAAAAAACCTTCCTCCCCAGATGAGGTAAGCCAATGTACACTCTGATTATGCATACATATTCATGTGTCTCTTGTGACTCATTGTTGATCTTTTTGTAGGCTTAAATGGCATCCACTGTTGAGGCATTGGACCTAACTCTTGTTCCCTGCTTTCAACAAGAAGTGGTAGAACCTTCACACCAAATGTCAGAAGATGACCCCTACAAGGTACCCTCTGAATACTCATCTCTTCGAATTGTAATAGAATTCCCTCTAACTTGCCTTTTGTTCTTACAGGCATCTCCTGTTCAATCTCTTTCTGTAAAGAAAGACTTTGTTGGAAAGGATGTTGACATGCAAACTTTTCTGTCACTTCTTACTGAGCCGACCTTTGCACAGGTCATGGCCAATTTGGCTCCTTCGAAGACTGTGGGGCCACTCCCAATTTTCAAGAGAGACTTCCCCTCCATTCCCTTATCAGTTTTAGGGGAGGGGCCTCTAATGATAGACCCTACTTCGGCTTCGAAGAGCCGCTTCCTCAGAAGTGTTGAGGATCAAGGCTCAAACTTTACTCCCTCTTCTTCAGATCATGTACTCTTGACACCCAATCATACCTTTCCTTTCCTGTTTTTATATTCTAGTTAACCTTAACTTATGATCTCTATACAGGTAACAGAAATGGCCCTTTTTTCTGGAGAGGAACCTACATCTTCCTCTTCTCCAATTGACTTGCCTCTAGTGATTTTTTATATATCACTCTTCAAGAGTCAATTGGAACAATTTTGCAACAACATTGCTGATCTCACTCCTCTTATCTCTTCGAACCTTTTAGAAAGCCTCCAACAACTTCTGAGCCCCACCATACCTCCAAACTTACCTTCCTTTAGGATTAAACATGCTCTTTCGAAGGAAGAAATTCTGATACTAAAAAGTCTTTTGAGGACTTTAAATCAGTTAGGACTTCCTACTTTGATTGAACATGGTTTAATTTATCACTTCGAGGTATGCTATCAGACCTTATCTCTTTCCCAAAGACTTCCTTCTTCAATCAATTCAACTCTTCAAAAGCATCTCAATCAATTTAGTGAATTGATTGCTCATAACCACTTCTTGTCCGAGAGCATTGGCACAACTATTGAGAAAGCCAACAAAATTGGAAGCCAGAGCACTCGAGACCGCCTCTTGTCTATCTCTTTATCAAGCTCGAAGAAATAAGCTTTCAGAGCTTGACAAGAAGATGCAGCGGTTACAAGAAGAAATGAAGAAGGTCAAGGAGGAGATAGCTGAAGTTTCTAGTGGCTTCTCAGAGCTTGAAGGCGAAGCACTAAGGGATGAGTTAATGCTCCCACAGCTTATCCTTTCCCTTCGAGAGGAACAGAGGAGAAGAGCAGCCCATACGTCACTTTTGGATGCTAACTCTAGTTTTCTTCGAGGACTACTAACTACCATTTGTAATGTAACTAGTCCTTTTCTGTAACTTTATACAGCTTGTACTTTATTCTTTCATTGGTTATTCGATTCTTTTGGGTAAGTACACCCGTAATTAAATCAAACACTGTTTTCTACTCTCCTTTACTCAGAAAGATTACTGTGCCAACTCCTCACCTACCGTATCTTAAAGAGTCATAAATGACTACTCCCAAACTTACTAATATAAATAGAGGTCTCTGGAAAAAAGAAAACTTACAAATATCTTCTTCCTCTGCTTTTCCTTCCCTCAGCAACCTCCAAACCACGTTCTACAATTAAGGCTTCAGGGAAAACCCATCATGAAGCCTCCTCCAACGCTTTCGAAGAAAAACTTCCAAACATAGCCACATCATTTCTCATGAGATTTCCCCTAAACCCTAAAGCCCCTAGATATAGACACATCATTTCTCAAGATGTGTCTGTATCGGGCTGGTGCTTCGAAGACCAAAGAATCAAACGACAATGGTCTTCGAAGCCTATCTACCTACCAATGGAGCTTTGAGCTCTATCTCCCTACCAAGGGCTTGTAGGGAGCTTGAACCAAGTCTCAGTGAAACTTGGTTCAAGTCTTTGTATCTCAGTTGGTTGATCCCTAGAGACCCAGCCCTGTGATACTATTAGGCCTTAGATAGATTTCTCAATGTAACCTTTTATGCAAATGTAATGAATCCTTAGATAGGTTTCTCAATGTAATCTTTGTAACCTTCTGTGTTGATGTAATGAATAAAATTTTTATTCATATTTCTGCATTTCGTAGTGGCTTTGACCAATGAACTGGTGATAGCACTTCCTTACTGTTCTAACTTTGCTCTTTTCACGCTAAATATCAATGTGGACGTAATGAGCGTAAAGAACCAAAGAATATGGAAAAATAGAAATTTTCCCATACCAGTATTCTTTTCATCATTTTATTCTCATTGGGCTTCTCCTTCGAAGTCCTCGAATAAATAACAAATAATGTTGACAACGTTTTGAAGGACGTTGATCATTTCGAAGACCAACCAAATGTGGTCTAAATTAATTCATCTAACTCATTTATTTCTAGTGGCTTCACAGCCGTCTCTTCGTGAGTTGCAAACCATTAATTAACAGAACGCATGGCGTCCAACGCTTTCAGACCCTTCGTCTTCTGAACCTTACGTATTTCCACTCATCAATACTCGTAATCACTGAAGTGGATTCTTTGCACTCGTTTGAATATAAATAAACCCATATGTTATTAGGACCTTGTATCCTCTCTCTCACTCTCTCTCACCATATAACCAACCATGGATACTGATCAACTCATTCCTTCTATCAACCTTGCAAATGAATTGGATAAGCTAGCCAATATGATTGAAGAGCTCAAGAGGGAGATTCAAACGAAGCTCCGAGCCCTTCGAAGCGAGGTTGACCAGCTTCAAAGCTAGCTGGTATGCGTGGAGACAGCTTCACGTCTCTGCTTGGCTAGGACCTGAGATGATCTCTCAACCGTCCTCTCGGCTCACGAAGCAAAAAATCCCCCGGAGGGAGGATCTTCTTAAAGATTCTCCTTTGGGACTGTGAGGATCAGCAATGATCTTCATTTTTGTTTTTTGAGCCGGAGTGTTTATTTTGTGGTCTTAGCAAGCTCTCTTTTTTTGTTCAGATCCACTTGGATCTGTTTCAAACCCATTTGGGTTTTCTTTTGTTTTTCTCTTGTTTTTATAAACATAATGGGAACTTTGGCTGGCAATTCTTGACTCTTTCATGGCTTCGAACGCTAATATGGTAACTTGGTTGAACATGATCATATAAGAAATCCAAAGGAAAACCCCTGAACGTCAAAACCAATTGAAATCATATCGCTATGCAACCAATAACTCAAGCTTTAAGTTTTGCTTCGGATTTAATCCAAAATAACCAACTCCCATCGAAACCATCTATACAAATAAATGAAAAAATCCATCCTTCGAAAGCTACCTTTTATGAAAGGATTCCCATATAGAAGGAATATAAGCTTTGAGATGTCTTCCATTCATTTTCCTTCGATGAACATATCCATCCAAATTTCTCAAATGATACGCTCCTCCTCTCAACACTCTATGAATTTGAAAAGGCCCCTCCCACGTTGGCGCCCATTTTTCTAATCCATCTGTTCTGACTCTCCTATCCCTGATAGGAAGGATAACCTTCCACACAAGATCTCCTTCGTCAAAGCTTCGAAGGACAACTCTCTTATTATAACTCCTTGCAACCCTTGCCTTTTGCAACATAATTTGATTTAAAGCTTTTATTCTGGTTTCATCAATATCTTCTAATTCCATGTGCATGGCTTGATAATAAGATCCTGTATCTAAATTATTTTGACATGCTACCCTTTGAGATCTCACAGTAATCTCCATAGGCAACACAACATCATGTCCATAAGTTAATGCAAATGGAGTGGTGCCTGTGCTAGTCCTTTTTGTATTTCTATATGCCCATAATGTGTCAAGCAACAAATCATGCCAGACCTCTGGGTTCTAATCTACCATTCTTTGGATCCCCTTCTTAATGATCTTGTTAGTTGATTCCGCTTGACCATTTGACTGAGCATAATAAGTACTGGTATATATTAATGAAATCCCATGGTTATTAGCAAAATTCTTTACCAATTTGCCCTCAAATATAGAACCATTATCCACTGTTATCGTTTGAGGGCTTCCAAATCTGTATATGATCCCTTTTATGAAATCAATGACATGGGTTTGTTTGACCTCCTGATAAACTTGGGCTTCCACCCATTTTGTGAAATAATCAGTAGCTACTAGGATAAATCTATGCTTCTCCACTGAAGGAGGATAGATCATCCCAATCATATCCATAGCCCATCCCCTGAAAGGCCATGGTTTTATTACATATTGCAAATCTGTGACTGGCAAATGCTTGAGTGGACCTGTTTTTTGACAGGCTTGACACCCCTTTGCATAATCTATACAATCTTTGAGGATGGTAGGCCAATAATAACCATACCTCCTTATCAACCATCTCATTTTTATGCCGGCTTGATGTGCTCCACAAATTCCTTCATGCACTTCAGCCATTACTTGAAAGGCACTCACCTTGCTTAAGCATTTCAAAAGAAGGTCATCCATCCCTCTCTTGAATAGCTCATTGTTGTACATTATATAGTTTATTGCTTTCAATCTGGTTGCCCTGTCTGCAACACTGTCTGATTTGGTTAAATATTCAATCAATGCTTGCCTCCAATCAACATTTTGACTAGTAGGAACATTAATTTCCAATACTTCGAAACCAGTTATTCTATTTTGCAACATGGGCAGAGATTTTCTCAAAGTTAGTTGACAAAACTCCTTTTCATTTTCTGACAAAACTCTGAAACCAGATGCCCTTTGAGCTATTTCATCAGCTCTTCATTAAAAATCTAGGTATATAAGTTAAAGTAAGCATAAAGAATTGATCAATCAATTTCTTAGCATATTGATAATAAATATCAATGTTGGACTAGTGCATTTAAACTGTCCATTTAGCTGATTTATCACCAACAGAGAATTTCCAAAGACTTCAACAACACTCACTCTCAAGTTAAATAAAATTTCTAATCCTATGATCAATGCTTCATATTCTCTCTGATTATTGGAATATTGTCCCTCATTCAGTCGAAAACCATATTTGGTTTTCAACCCTTGGGGAGATTCCATAACTATGCCTACTCCAGCCATTTGAGCAGTTCTTGACCCATCGAACCATAATTTTCATGGTTTAATTTCGACCACAGTGGCTTCCAATACTCTTGGTGTTTCAAGCTCATTTGGATGATCAGCTAAAAAACTGATTTTTGTGGTACATATTCAAGACAAAACTCAATCAAAGACACTATCCATTTCCCAATCTTCCCACTAAGCACTGGCTTCGAAAGCATGTGCTTAATTACATCAGTTTGAGAAATAACATATGTTACTCTAGGCAACATATAATGCATGAGTTTCTTGAAAGCATAAAATAAAGCTAAACATAATTTCTCTACTGCAGCATACTTGCATTCACAGGAGTTTAAAAACCTACTAAGATAATAAACTGCTCTTTTCTGGTCATCTTCATTGTCTTGAGCCAACAGTACTCCTATTGAGTCATGTGTTGCAGCTAGATACAACTTTATTGGCTTTCCTTTGATGGGAGGTGCCAAAACAGGAGGGTTCTCTAGATACTTCTTGATGGCTTCGAAGGCCTCATCATGCTCTCTGGACCACTTGAATTCTTCCCCTTCCTTCAGTTTTAACAAAGAGGAGAAGATTTTAGTTTTCCCTGCAGTATTAGATATAAACCTTCGAAGGAAATTTAATTGACCAAGAAACCTTTGCAACTCCTTCTTTGTAGAAGGTGGCTTGGCTTCAATAATAGCTTTTACTTTATTCTTGTCAACTTGTATTCCTTTGTTGTTGACTAAATACCCTAGAAATTTTTCAGCTGACACTCCAAAAGCACACTTTTCTGGATTCAATTTCAACTGATAATGCTTCATTTGTTGAAATGCCTTCTCTAAGTGTTGCAAATGATCCTCATCAGAATTTGACTTCACAATAATATCATCTATGTAACACTCAAGAAAACTTCCAACCAAATTATGAAAAATGGCATTCATAACCCTCTGGTAAGTGGCTCCAGCATTTTTTAATCCAAATGGCATTTTGACCCATTCAAAAATACCAATATTACCAGGGCAAGCAAATACTGTTTTATGCACATCTTCCTTTGCGATACAAATTGGATTATACCCTGAATGCCCATCCAAAATGGACAATATCTTATGCCCAGCTGAACTGTCCACAAGTGTATCCATGTTAGGCATTGGGTATTCATCTTTAGGGGTTGCAGTATTTAGGTTTCGAAAGTCAACACAGATCCTGATAGTTCCATTCTTTTTAGGGACCGGAACCACATTAGATAGCCATTCGACATACCTGGCTGTTCTAATGAAACTTTCGTCTAGAAGCCTCTGCATCTCCTTTTTGACACCTGCAATAGTTTCTGGACTCATCTTCCTGGTTGGTTGTTTCACAGGTTTGAATTGTGGCTTGATAGGTAACTTATGCTCCACCAATTCCCTGTCCAATCTAGGTAGTTCCTTGTAACTCCATGCAAAGCAATCATTGTTTGCTTTCAATAGTGCTATTAACCCAGCTTTCACCTCTGATTCTAGCTGTTTATTAATTAACACTGGATTGGGGTTTTGTTCATCCCCCAATTTTACCTCCTCCAACAGGTCTTGTGATTCAACCTGTTCCTGAGAAGTCAGTTGGCTTTCCTCCACATGAGGCTTACTTTCTTGCATAACATCTTCCCACATGTTGTCTTCTTGAATCTTCTACTCAATCCCCAAAGCAACATACCTCACTAAAGCCAATGAGTTGGCCTCTTCCTTGGACTTACATCCAAGCAGCGTCATCTTTTGGGGTGTCTGATTCATAATCAACAGTTTGTTTCAGTTTCGATTTCAGCTCTGCCAATTCCCCCAGTTCCATCTCGTTGGTTGGGTAAGTGGCTGCTTGCAGTAATTCACTTAAAGGAACTACATCTGATTTGTACATTTCTGCTTCAGCAAAATTTGCTGTGGCACTAAATGGATGTGGATCAGCTTTGACTCCTTCAACACCCACTTCTTTGCCTTTATCATATTTAACAATCATTAATTCCGGATGCATAGAGGAAGGGATACATCCATTAACATGAATCCAATCTCTTCCCAATAAAGCATTATATTTAGCATATGTGTCAACTACAAAGAAAGCAGTATCAGTCTCTATGCCTCCTACTGCCAATCTAATGGAGATGATTCCCCTGGCATGTTGACTTTCCCCAGTAAATCCTGCAATGGATGTGCTGGTTGGAATCAATTTTGCTTTTACTTTTCCTAGCTTTTTTAAGGTTTGGAAAGGCAAAATATTCACTGCAGCTCCATTATCCACCAGGATTCTGTTAAGTGGGACTCCATCGAAATATGCAGTAATATATAATGGGCGCAAATGTTGTCTCATTGCATTAGTAGGTAGTTTAAATGGATATGAAATTTTCACATAATTTAAATCTATTACCAAGGGGTATTCAACATCGGACATAGAATCCGGCACGAAACAAGCACTTTCTTTTGACCTTACCTCCAAACTCTCTTGATTCTGCTCAATTTCACATGTCAGGTTCTGGTCCATTTCAATCTGATCCACTTCTTCCAGGTCACAGTTGTTGCATATGATGTTCAATTCCTCATCACTCATTGTTTCTTCAGAAATCTCTGGCTTGCCCAAGTTTGACCAAGCATCACCTTGGCCTTTGGATAACTGACCATTCTTGAAGAAATCCATACAGTATTGGTACACCATATTAACTTGCACTTCTGGTTGACCCCCAAATTGGATTGTTGCCATTTCTTTGGCTGGTTTAAGTGTCTCAGTTTCCTTAACTTCCTTGCTTTCAACCTCTAGTGCTGATAGTTCCATGGGTGAAGAGCTTCCTTCGATCCCTTCTTGCTCTACCAACATGGCTTCGAGTAACCCGGACTGGTAACTAGCCATTGAATTGGGAGAAGGTGGATCAAGATCTTCTTCGAGCATGGCAGAGGCTACTTTCATCAAAGTCTCCCTCTCATGATATTGAGCTCGAAACTCCTCTGGGTCCCTTTTAACTCTGTCGAACCGTGGATTAGGCCTTGCTCCCCTGCCTGATTCTTCCCCAGTTGAGGATTCTCCTGATTGGAAAAGCGTACATTTTCTCTGGAGTTTCCTCTTCTGAGTTCTTGAGAGCAATGGAACCATCTGTGGTATTTGGGACTTGGGATCCCTAATTAACACCCAATTTCCAGAGTTCGAACTTGGTGGCTTGAAAGTTCTGTTCCCATTCCTGTTTGAGCCTTTGTATCCTTGGAACAAATCAGGCTTGACTTGCTTCAGAAACCAGCAAGGAACTCATTTGACCAGCGTGAATTCCTCTTATTTGGCTTCTCCTTGGGGCTCCGATGTCTGGCCAATGTTGGCTTTCTTCGAAGGCAATAACTCCCTTCTGTGGATAGCTGGAGCAGGGCTAGTAGGCACATCTCTCTTCGATGCCAACCAGGGCTTGCTATCACTTGGCTTCGCTTGCACTGGAGCCATTCTCTTCATTCTCATCTCCTTAGGGAAAAAACTCACGCCCTTCCTATCCAAGTCCTTAAAAATCAGATAGTTGGCCCTGCATCCTACACATAGGCACTCCAAAAATGAGGCTTCTAACATGGACAGATGATTATTACCTGGGAACTTCTGTGAAGAAAAACCATCATTGGCCCGCCTATAGGGACTTGGCCTCATTCCCATGCCTTGAGGATGGCCAGCGTATGGCTTGCCTCTTCCATACTGAACAGTATTCATATTCACTGGCGCCTCCTTATCCTGCCAATATTCCTTGACAGTTCGAGCCAGTGAAGAAGGCACATTGGTGTTGACTTCTTCTACCTTTGGAAAAGGCACTGTATAAATTCCCATAGCCTTTTCAGGAAATTTGATTCTTCCCTTCTTGATTTGCTCTTGAATCCTGTCACGAAAAATATTACAAGACTTAGTTGAATGGGACCAAGAGTCATGCCATTTGCAATAGGTCTTCCCATTCTTTTCTTCTGCTGTAGGCAATTTCACATTTGAAGGCAGCTTAATGATTTTCTTTCTTAACAAGAAATCAAAAATCTCATCAGCTTTTGATATATCAAAAGAGTATACTTTAGTAATCTCCTTTTGTTTGAACTTCTGTCCTAGAGATACATTCTTTTTAATCAAAGGCTCGCAAATACAAGGATCATACTCTATAATTTCTGCAGCATCTATCTCGTAATTGGGGTCCCTATAGTATGTAGGGTAGGAAGAATTATGTCTGTCCATATCCTCCTCTAGCAGTGATTCATATCTAGCAACTTTATAGGTCAGATCTGCAAAGTCCCTAAACTCTGTAGAATCAAACCTCTTTCGAAGCTCTCTTTCTAACCCATCTTGTGCTAATCTCACAAATTCTGCCTCTGGCAGATGAAGTTTGCACTTGGTTTTTGCTCTTTTGAACCTAGATATGAAATCTGCTACTTTCTCATCTGGTTTTTGCTTCAGCCTAGCCAAGTCTGCCATAGAGACTTCAGGCTCAGCATTGAAGAACTGTGCATGGAATGCCTCTTCCATCTGAAACCAATCAGTTATTGACTCTGGTGGTAAGTTAGTATACCATGCAAAAGCTGGCCCAGACAAAGAATTTGGGAATAACTTCAACTTCATGAAGCCATTTTGAGCCAAATTCTTACATTGGGCAGAAAACCTTGCTATATGCTCTATAGAGGACTGTCTCCCATCCCCATAGAACAAAGTGAAATCTGGGATTTTAAACTCTCTAGGGATTTGGAACGTTGTGTCTACCCATTCTGGATATGGTTTTCTATAAATCTGAGGTTGTACCCCCCGAATTCGAGGTCCACAAACCTCTTGTATGAGACCCATGACTTGGTCTCTTAATATTGGGTTCCCTATGAGAAAGTTTTGCTCTTGGTTTTCTACGAGAGGATCTGGCCCTGCAAAACCATCTTCATAAACTCCCCTTGTCGTATTTAAATCCCTTTTTTTCTCTCTAGGAAACTTCCCATACAGTGGTGGTTGCATTCTATCAAATGCATCTTTAGTTCGAACAGACTTATGACTTCCATAAGCTGTTGTAATGGGATTTTTGGTGATTGGGGCATTTTGCCGAGGGTGTTGTGGGTTTTCACCCATTCTCTCGGGCCTATGAACCAATTATGGTTCTTAGTCATCCTCCCATTCCCCAAGTGTGGGTTCGAAGAGAGGATTCACACTCTGCCTTTCCCTAGTATTTCGTTGAACCCCAATGGTAACACCATTAGATTGCCTTGGAATTTCCAGAACAGGTTTTGTAGGTTTCACAGGCTCATACCAAGATTGTGGTATTTCATCTGGATACATATTTTCCTTACCTGTTCTAGACTTCATCCTACTTTTACCAACATCCTCTCCAAGCCTTCCTTCGAAGGGACTTTGATGAGTGCTCGAATTGGCTTGATTATTTAACCCAATATCTCCCGGACTATTTCTTGCTGCCTCTAAGTTGGGCAACCTATTTCTTATGCTTTTGATCATGGCCCTTTGGGTTTGAGCCATCTCTCGAAAAGTTATCATCATTTCTCTAAACATTTCCTCTCTATCGTGGTCTTTACCACTGGCTTGTCCTCTTTGGAAATTTGGAGGCACTTCCTCAGGA
This sequence comes from Rhododendron kiyosumense, assembly GCA_019656275.1. Classification (NCBI taxonomy): domain Eukaryota; kingdom Viridiplantae; phylum Streptophyta; class Magnoliopsida; order Ericales; family Ericaceae; genus Rhododendron; species Rhododendron kiyosumense. Next base: position 72,569 of record BPLS01031856.1, on the reverse strand, counting down.
GGTACCTCGTAAGAGGGCTCTTCATACAGAGGCTCTTCGAGTTCTAAAGCCAATTGAGGAAAAACAGGATTCATAGGCGTTCCTAGTTCTGCTGCCTGTTCTGACACAGCCTGTTCTTCTGACGCTAGATCACCAAGGGGTGTTCCTATTTGCTTTCGAAGCCTTGGCATTTTGACACATTTGTGTCCCACTGGGCGTGCCAAAAATTGTTCGGGCTGAATTAGCTCAATCAAATGGCAAATGATTGTGTGCGGGCGTGCCAGAAAAGAAATAACTTCAGAGAAGAAATTACTCTTTTCAAATTGATTTGAAATAACTAATCTCAATCAGGTAATTGTGTTATCCGTTCGATTACCTCAACTAAGAGGATTTTTCCTTAAGGTATCAACCAAATAAAATATTAACGCGCTTCGAATCAGAAAAGATGATTGAACACAAACAAACCTGAATTTAATCAAAGATAAATTTGTATGCAAACACTCTTAAGACTCTTTCAAGAATAATACAGAAATATAAGCACACTGAATTTAATCAAAAGTGGACTTACAAACGACTATTCTTTGGTAAGAAAAAACTTACAAGAAAATAAGATAACTTAAATTTAATCAAAAAGCAATTTTACATGCAAATAAGCCTTCAACTTACAAAAAGATCCTACTTCAAACTAAAAACTAATCTAAGATAGATCTCTGAGCAATCATTTTGTATGAGTTGTCAGATGATATGAATTTTTGTGGGGGTTTCTCTCTTCGCTTTATTCTTCTATTTATAGACGCTGAACCTGCCTTCGATCTCCACGTTTTCGATTGATATCCACATTGGCCACATAAAACGGTTGAGGACGGTTTTCGAGCGGTTACATTGATATTTTCAGAATTCTTTCTTCCCCTGCATGCTTCAATCATGGTGTTCATGGCCACTTCCTAGATCGTGGTTCCTATTTTCAAGCAACGTGAATTAATGCAATACGTCTGGCTTCCCAAATGATTCCCTGCAATTGCATCCAATTTCGGTTATAAAATAAGGCAGTGAGGATACCGTTCAATGATCATAATGCTTAAATCAATAGCTAAACCCAATAACTTCCCAAACCATCGTTTAATCGTTACCCAAACGACACCGGTTCACTCCAAAACGACACCGTTTGTCATTAAAATAGTGTCTTCCTTAATTCCCGTAATCCTCTGTAATTGGTACTCGATTGGGATAGGTTTCGTATGGCCGCCGTATCAATCGGTGTCACGTGTAATTTTCTCATTGGGTGGCACTTTTTAGGATATAAACAATAACACATACACGGGGGAGATTGCAACTGAAGCGGTCTCTCTCATAGAGCGCTTTGAAGCCCAATTAGTTTTAAAATATTGTGGGTTAAGTGACAACTACCCATAGCTGATAGGGGTTTATGGTTTTTAGCCTCGAAACTTTCTTGTTATTCTTTTCGAAAAGATTTCAATTTAAAACATTAAAAATTCTTTTAAATTTGCAAAATTATGTTTTTTCAACAATGAATATAAACATTGTGAAAATATTGATTATATGTATCTTTAAAAATAAATTTTTGCGAAATTGAGTTTGGACTCGAGAAAAAAAACAAGTTAGCACTCCATGAAAAGGGAGGCCAGGGTACTTAATTTCTAACCATTTTACATCTTAACTAAAGTAGATTTACCCCAATTTTGTAGTACAATAGGACCTATGACAAGTCGTGGAGGGGACTATAAAATATCCATAAGAGAGGTATAAGGTTCGAGTTAATAGAGCAACATATTGACATTCTATTGTAAGAGCATCTACCATGCCATTCTCCAAGCCATACCCTTAATTTGGACACCCAAATGCGTGAGCATCTCTGACCAAAGAGCCAACTTTGGCTGAGGCCATATCTGCCACATCAGCTAGCCTTCCCTCCTCCATTTTCAACTACAAAATATCCATCAAATCAAATACTGCAAAAATAAGAAATGGAATTTGAACCCAAAAAATTTAAGGCCAATTCTTATCCAAAATTGAAATACCCAAATTTTGTACCCGAATTTGGCACCTCATAAAATAAAATTTCAGATTACGAAGAAAACCTTAAAATTGAATACTAAAATTTGTACAAGAAGGTGAAAGGAGACAAAACAAGGTGGGAGAGATCTTTAAAAGAAATTTTGAGTTTCGGTCATAATTTTATTTTTTCGACTCTTCTTGTCGAAATGAATTAGTAAAACCAAGTTAACTTTTCAGAGAAACTCAATTTGAAGGCTGCGTTTTTATACTGTCTAAACGAGCTAAACCCCAAAAAATACAAATTCTAAAAATGTCATACTTCTTCATTTAGCAAAAGATAACTTACGCAATCATTGATTCACGATGGTTTACCTTCATGCCAGACCTGTGCAAACATTTAGAGTCAACTCTCAAAATGTGAAACAAAATAAAATCATTCTTCAACGGAACCAAACTAAGGCAACCCTTGCCTTGTAGGCCGAGTTGCCCTTTTCGCTGAAAAATGACACGAGAGTACAAATAGTAGGCCTATGAATCTGCCTACCACAACAATGATCTCTTCTTGAGTAATGGACCTCAAACCCACTCTAATAACGGATTAGGAAAAAGATCCTTCATCTCTTTGGTTTTTGACATTTAGAGAAGTCACCATAGTAACACGAGAAAAACAATGAACCCCATCATGATGAAGCCAACCGCAACTAGTAACACGACCTCCCTTCTCTTTCTCTCTCTCCAAAATAAAAAATTCTCTGTAATCGTCTGATCACCCAATTCAATTCTAGGGCACATAGGCTATCGAATTATTCAAACTAGAACTTAATATGAAAAAAAAGGATTCAACAATCTCAAATAAATAATATGGAGATCTAACTAAAACTATAGCATATATACACACACACACCCCCCCCCCCCCCCCCCCCAATCCGGAATTGGCATAATTCTTCAGTCTTGTGAGCTCAAAAGTTCACAATCCCAGTTGATGCATCACCTTGAAGAACCTATTCCAACTTTGGTGAAGAAAATTCCCCCGTCTGAAGTTCTCCAACAGGAATTGGCATCCAGTGGACGGCTCACACTCAAATATTAGCAATGTCCCCTTTCAAACTAAAAAATGCTTACCATATTCCTTCCTCATGCTTTGTCTTGGAAGTTTGAAGTGAAGTGAATCAAGCCAAATCATCAATGAAACAGGTGTACATAAAAGAAAAAGGCGTAAATAATAATAAAAAATGCTTAAGAAACCCATTCAGTGATGATTTGGTTTACAAGGGTGAGGTAAAAATGAAACCAGAAATGCTTCTGAAACCCATTCTGTCCTTACCACCTCTCCCGTCCACTCACTTTTTTTTTTTTTTTTTTGAATTAAATAATTATCAATTCAACAATAGTGCAAGATGCGGATCCAAAAAAAACAACAATGCAAGATAAGCCCCTTTAAATACAAGCACACCACCAAAAAAGGGCAAACCAACGTGACTATCACGAGGTTCAAACAAATTAAAGAATAGATCACTGGAAACGCACTTTTAAGCAATGATGCATGGACACGAACACAGGGACATGGAAATTCTAAAAAAATGGAGACACGGATATAGCGGGAGACACGCCACGTATATATTTATTTATATATAAGAATAAATAATTCCAGTTTGAACCCCAAATTTTTTAAAAAAATTACAGTTTGGCCCCCAAATTTTTGTTAAAAAATTACAGTTGATCCCCATTTTTAAAAAATACAATTTAAGACCCAAAATTTTAAAAAAATTACAGTTTGACCCCTACTGTGTCCCCCGTGTCCCCCTCAAAAATTTAAATTAAATGATGGGGCATGCCACGTGGTGTGTTGGATACGTGTCCCCGCATTCGAACACTGCGACACGTCAACCTCTAGATGTGTCGATGCTTTAAGTATCTGGTAGTTTTGGAGAGTGCATAAACCAATCGAGAGTCCATCAAAAGGTTTTTTCAAATTTGCACGTAGAATCACCAACCGATCAATGTAAAAATTGAAACTAGAATCAGAACGGTAGCACCAAAGAATGACCCAAGGAAGTCTGAAATAGCATAAACAAGCATGAATCAAGTAGGTCTTAAAAGTGAAAAACAAAGTTCCATAGAAGTCAAAACACAAACACAGAGAGAGGAACAAGATTAACCATTTGCAATAACGATTGTTAAGCCAAAACACCCATAAAATTCGAGAGTGCGAGGAATATGAGAGTGGGAGCGAAGGCCTTGTTGAAAAATTCTGTGACTAAGGTCCAAACACACCCTTAACCGAAGATGCTAGTGACCAGCTGAGAATCTTATCCGTCCTGTACCGGATACCACCCGGCCTGCGTATCATTGAACACTCCAAGCACATCCATATACCCTGTCCTAACAGACATAAGCCGACTCAAGACTCAAGAGAGAAATCGAGAGAGATTTGGAATCTTTAAATCAGAATTGAAGAGCCTCTTGTATAATCTCTTGAGTGATGTGACAAAGTAGGGTAAAAAAAACATGACAATTGAATGCTTTCATTTACATTTGAGAACACACTTTAAATTATGAGGTCTTGAATAGTATAACTTTTCTTTACCGTGCCTCTGTTTTTCCCTCTTCCTACAACCATTTACATTTTATTGTAACAGTAGTTATAGTACCACTACCGAAGATGTATACCATTCTCCTTATGGCTTCTATTTAGAGGTGATGTTCATGTAAAGTAATTGAGAAGTTGGATTAACACATTAGTTCCTTGCACCAGCATTATGGAATATGTTGCCGAAGACTATCGTTCTCATTTTCAAGTTTTATGACTCCAACCTCAATAGGAAGTAATGCATATGTGATTTCCACTTAAAAATTTTGAGCCCTGTTAAACTGAAACCAGTTACAGAGAATGGTTAGTCAAACAAAATCAATCAAATCAACTAATCTTTTGTTCCAGTAACCAGAATTGCTCAAGCTTGGATTATGTGGTAACCAAAAGTAAAATTCTAGTTGAGCACACTGGTCATTTGCTCGAGAAGAAAATGGGACAAGCGCTTTTGGGTAGTTTTAAGGTGAACTTGTGTTGGAGTATGTGAAAGTGTACTGTGATGTATTAAGTGCAAACAATCTTCTTTTGGCTTTATGTGAACCTTAACCACGGCCCAGTGAGCATTTTGTTAGCATGGCCCTTAGTTTAAAAGGTAAAAGCACTATGCCTACACATTCAACATCCCAACTGGACCTCATTGGTGAAAGTCATCTTTAAAAGAAATCTCAAAGATAAGTTCTTCATTGTTTGAGCATAAGGCGTGATTAGAGTGTCTAAGTTAGCACGAGTTAGAACTAAAACTTTAATTTTTACCTTCTTCAGCATTCACAATCCCTTGATCATCCTCTTGACGAACAAATGCATTGACATTAGAAACTCTGGCATCTTTGAAAGCTGATATATCCTTCTCATAGCTACGCTTAGCTTTCTGAAAGACAACAGGACTAAGAGGAGAAAATATCATATATAAGAAGATCATATCAGTCATAACTAATGCATCACCGTACAAGATAACGTTTGAGAACAATTCAGACTATACAGAAGCACTGCATCGAATATATCAGTCATTCTGAATACCACATTAGTTCACGTGTGATGGTCATGGTATAATGTATAGCAATGAAGTAGGGGAAAGTTAATAAAATGAGAATAGCTCAAATTCAAATTTGATAATGTGCAATGAGATGTCAAAATAGATTATGAGAGCTCTTTCATGATGATTCGAATAACAAATTAATAGGATTGGTTCCAAATCCTTCATGGTAAGGATCACAGCTGTCCAATCGTCAGAATATATTACCTCTGTTTTCTATTATTGTCCATCTTCCACTCTATAGGTCCACAAATTACCTATAACAATATAGTCTGTATTTTGTTTGGTTAAACACAAACTTCAATTGATATTCACGTTTAGCCAAATGGAGCCTAAATCTATTTAACAATGCAGAGAGGGAAAAAGTAGGGAAAAAGTAAAAAAACTCATTTGACATTACCAAGTGGAGAGTGCAATTTTGTTCACCCTCCTTAAAAGAGAGTGAACATTACCCTCTCTTATTGGTTGAAATGGTGTGAACCCCACCACAAAGTGATGTCATGCTTACCATGCAATACACTTTTTGATAAGCATGATATCACTTTGTGGTGGAGTCCACATCATTTCAACCAATGAGGAGGGTAATGTTCACCTTCTTAAGTGGAGGGTGAACAAAACTCAACTCCCAATTGGAGGAGGATAATAAAGATTTAGCCACTTAGAAATTTAAGCTGTGAGCCGGGCTAAAAATAAACACCAACAATTGCAAATCTTAAGCTTCCACAGCACATGTTGACAATGGAAAGAATAATTGCTACCGGAAAATAATTGAAACAAGTTTGAAGACTCTTCTTAACTTGCTACCTAGATTCCCAAACTATAAAACTACATAACCTGCTACCTAGATTGGTCATAATAAAACTGAAAGGGATCACAAATTGCACAGAGAATATGACAACCAAAATGTAGACTGGAAGTCCCAATTCCCTATCAAATACATTCACAAATTTTCGAATGCATTTCTTGCTTTAGTTTTTGGGTTCTTGAGCTTGCATTGTCCAGAGTGGTTATTTTTAATTAGTAATACTTTTCCTTTGTTAAGTGGATCTGAGTTATTTATCATTCGCCTGCACAAATAAAATGCTAGATATCATCTCTAAATTTCAAAAAGTTCATCTCTTTTCCCTTGGTACTTTCATGTTAGAAGTAAAATTTGAATAGCTCAAATGGATAATCGAGGAATGTCTAGGAGAAGTCACTTTTGAAACTATTTTGAATACCCAACCCAACTCTATGACGGATAAAGCGGGCATGTGTCAAATGGAAAGACCTATTGAAATGGATCACTTTCGTTGTTATCTGCTGCAAATGTTTCACCAGTCCCGACCTCATGCATGATAAAGGAGAGTGATTCCTCTATTTCAGCCATTGGCGGTCGGAATTCCTTTTCAGGCTGTCAAAAATAAAAAGGGTGGAATGCTCAGTTTTTCCTATCAATATACGCAAAGGTGGTTTCCATGAAACACATTTTTCTAAATTTGATAATGTGCAATGAGATGTCAATATAGATTATGAGAGCTCTTTCATGATGATTCGAATAACAAATTAATAGGATTGGTTCCAAATCCTTCATGGCAAGGATCACAGCTATTCAATTGTCCGAATAAATTACCTTTGTTTTCTATTATTGTCCATCTTCCACTCTATAGGTCCACAAATTACCTATAATAATATATTTTGTATTTTGTTTAATTAAACATAGACTTCAATTGATATTCACGTTTAGCCAAATGGCGCCTAAATTCTATTTAACAATGCAGAGAGGGAAAAAGTCTACAATTCATTTGACATTACCAAGTGGAGGAGGATAATAAAGATTTACCAAATTAGGACTTTAAGCTGTGAGCTGGGCTAAAAATAAACACCAACAATTGCAAATCTTAAGCTTCCACAACACATGTTGACAATGGGAAGAATAATTGCTACTGGAAAATAATTGAAACAAGTTTGAAGACTCTTCTTCTCAAACCTGCTACCTAGATTCCCAAACTATAAAACTACATAACCTGCTACCTAGATTGGTCATAATAAAATTGAAAGGGATCACAAATTGCACAGAGAATATGACAACCAAAATGCAGAGTGGAAGTCCCAATTCCCTATCAAATACATTCACAAATTTTCGAATGCATTTCTTGCTATATTTTTTGCGTTCTTGAGCTTGCATCGTCAGGAGTGGTTATTTTTAATTAGTAGAACTTTTGCTTTGTAAAGTGGATGTGAGTTATTTATCATTCACCTGCACAAAAAGAATGCTAGATATCATATCTCAATTTCAAAAAGTTCGTCTCTTTTCCCTTTCTCATAACTTACAACTTTCGTGTTGCACTTCTTGAAGAAGTAAACTTTGAATAGCTCAAATGGATAATCGAGGAATGTCTAGGAGAAGTCATTTTTGAAACTATTTTGAATGCCCAACCCAACTCTATGATGGATAAAGTGGGTATGTGTCGAACGGAAGGACCTATTGAATGGATCACTTTCGTTGTTATCTGCTACAGATGTTTCCCCAGTCCCGACCTCAAGCATGATAAAGGAGAGCGATTCCTCTATTTCAGCCATTGGTGGTCAGAATTCCTTTTCAGGCTGTCACAAATTCCAGATGCAGTCACAAAAAAAGGGGTGGAATGCTCAGTTTTTCCTATCAATATAAGCAAAGGTGGTTTCCATGAAACACATTTTTCCGGCATGTGAAATCCAGCCTAGACTTTCTAAATGGATCTGATGAAAGAACATGAAAGTGGAAATACACAAGGGAAAAAAAAAAAAGACATTCGAGATATAATTTTCTTACTTTCACCATATCCTGTTTTCTTCAGCAATAACCAAATTGATCAAATAAACGGAGTATTGGGAATTAATTGATGGAAGCATTCTCAAAGATGCAAGGTAACATCCAAACAAGCTCTATAGCAGATGGGGTTGGATGAACAATATCAAAAGCCGAGGCTTGAGAGTGCAAATGGTAATACCTGGACATAAAGGGAGACAATATCAAGGAAACCAAGAGAGAGCCCCGGAGGAGAGTAATTTGTGATGTTTGGATCAACCATATTTTCCAAAGACTCATTGTCATGAAGCCAGAAAGAAGCCCATTTTTTCATTTTACCAGTGATTTGTCTTCCCTTGGTCTAAAACTATTACTCAAAGGAACCAAAAAGCTGAGTAAGGAAATGATAGAACAAAAGGCTAGATCAAGGACAGCAAAAAGTATCATAAGCCATTTCAGAAGCCTGTTCCAATGATAATGGATGATGCTTGTTAGCCTTGGCGTAAATGGTAGGGATGGCCATCTCAGCCGACCCGTCTGAATCTGATCTGTTATGTGTCCTGAACGGATCGGATTTTTGGGAATTTTTCGGGATATTAGAGCGAATTCGGATTTGTTTTAAAAAAAAATTCGGGGATCAGATCAAATTTGGAGGTAAATCTGCCCCGAATCCGATCTCCGATCCACCCCGAATACCCAACTATAAAATACTACTCCTACCTCTTATTTTTAGGGTTCATCCGCCACAAAACAAAACACCACGCGCTCTCTAGATCAAAGTCTCTCCTTAGACTCTATCCTCTGGACCACGGTAAAATCTCTCTCTCTCTCTCTCTCATCTTTGCTCGGTAGCTTCAGACGAGTTTGTAAAACAGTTTCTGCTGATAAAACTTATTTATTGACAAAAAAGTAGGACTTTGCTTGGTTACAGTGTTGCTTTTTGGTATTTCGAAGGAAGGACTTGTGAACAGTGTATGTGCAACGCTAGCTCTTGGTTTAAAGGAAGTTTTTGTTGTACGTAGTGTTTCACTAGGATCGTTTCTATTTTCATTCTGTAATCTACTAATCTCTCTCTCTCTCTCTCTGTTAGGGTTTTTCTGTTTTTTTTTTTTTTCAAATTTGGATATCCAAATCTCCGATCGGATCTCCATTCCCCGTTTGGGGCGGGGATGGAGTACCCAAAATATATCTGATTGGACATCAGGGTGGATTTGGGGGACGGGGTGGAGGGTTTGGACTCAGATTTGGATATGTCAATATCCACCTCTGATCCGCCCTGTTGCCATCACTAATAAATGGAGAGAGGTTCCCTGCGGTCTATGTCTATGCTTCTGATCAATTAAGAAATGTGTTTAAGTTTACCTTTTGATTAGAATGATTTCAAAACCAGTTTTCCAACTCTATAGACTTGTCTAATCACACTACCGAAAAACCAATATGATTCTTCTCCTAAGTTGTAGCAAATAGCTGAATTTAGTCATTCTGTACCTTGAGTTTAACACTGTTGCTTGTGAGGGGCCTCAAAACAGCCAGCCCACAGTCGGAGAGACGAGGCATAAGTTCTTCATCAAGTAAGATGTTAGCAGCTTTTAAGTTGCTGTGACTAATAGGAGGCAAGCATGTGGAAAGCAAATAGCTGAAAGCATAGATTAATCACATTACTTTTTCATCCTCGTAGTCACAGGAAAAGTAGCATATGTGGAGTAATGGAGGTACACACATTCCCTACTGTGAAACGTTACGGCATTCTAAAAGCACAATGAGTTGTATCAACAAATAGGATACTCTTGGTGGATTTTCTAGCAGCCATTGGACTGTTTTCCACAATTTTATTGAAAATAAATTCTCTCATGCTTGTTTTCAAATTTAACTGAGAATTGGAAAACATCAAAAAAAATTATGCATTGAGCTCATTTCCAAAAAAAAAAAAGTTTCGATAGACATCAAAACAAGCTAGGTTTTTTGTTGTTCTTTCAGAAAACACAAATATCCAAGCAAGTCTTACTCCAAATCTAAGTTTGAAATGAACACTGCATTGAGTACACTGTACTTAAACCAAAGCTCGTGCTACGCCAAGAGCAATTCTGAGACGTTGGCCCCAAGAGAGAATCATATATGCATGAGTGTAAAGCATCATCTAGAGTCAGATTTCTGACATAGTCATAAACAAGAAGATGTTGTATGTGCTCTAAACAGTAACCTAGAAGTGACACAATGTTCGGGTGTCTTAACTGACTTCCAAGAATTGTTCTTCGTTGTGAGACAACGCTACTGTATATTGATATTCCCAACAAGTAAGATCTTATGAGAGAGAGAGAGAGAGAGAGAGAGAGAGAGAGAGAAATTCCAACAAATTCTACATCTCGTTTTATAGCTTGAAAGGGGGATGTAAGTTTTGAATTCTCACTTGTCCATTGGGAAGATCTTCCAAGGAAGTTCTCCTCACTTAAACCATTTGTTGCTGATTGAAACTCTGCCATAGTGTAAACTTTTGCACTGATTGGGATTTTCCGTTTCTTAGAGAAACTTCTCCTAGATATTCTGTCCTTTGTGGAGGAGGATACCTCACCCAAACCAAAATATGACCATGAAACTACTACAATGTCTAGGAGTACTAAAGACCAAACTACATAACCTGCTACCTAGATTTCACGTCATAATAAAATTGAAAGGTATTGACACAGAGAATATGACAATCAAAATGCTAAGTGGAAATCCCAATTTACTATCAAATACATTCACAAATTTCCTACCCAAGAAGTTCAAT
>BPLS01031856.1:33527-53238 GCA_019656275.1 Rhododendron kiyosumense | reverse complement strand
ATGATACTTTCCACTCAGGTGCATTCATTTGCAACAAACGCCATTGAGAAGCAGGAGGATAGAAAGACTTTTTCATGTTTTCTCCACCACTGTCAACACGAGTTTGGACTTCAAAGGAGAGTGCTTCATTGCCAATGAGAATTTTCTCCATCACTGGGCGGCTACCTTGCCAAGTTAAATGTTTATAGCATGAAGTATAGCAAGATGGATAACTCTTGATTCAGCGGTAGCTTCTAGCATTCGATGGATGATCAGAAGTCCCAGTGACTAATTTTTGTGTTGTTGATTGCTGCAATTGCACCATTCTTAAGTAAGCCCCGCCTTTATTTTTCATTTGCATTAGCTCATCGTGTGATCCTGATTCAAGTACTCTTCCTTTTTGCAGAACTACTATTATATAGGCCTTGCGTATAGTTGTGAAACGGTGGACAATAGTAATTGTTGTGCGCCCAATTGAAGCTTGGTCTAGAGCAAGTTGTGCTTGTTCTTCTGACTGGGCATTCAGAGCACTTGTAGCTTCATCAAGCAAAAGAATCTTCGGGTCCCTAAGTAGAGCCTGTACTATGGCAATCCGTTTCTTTTGGCCTCCAGAAAGTTGAACTCCAAATTGCCCTACCTGATGTATCATTAAACATCATAGGTCAAGTTAATCAAGCATAAGATATCCTCTATTGTATCTCAATAAACAAAAAACTATGACTTACTTGAGTGTCAAAACCTTTGGATGACTTAGTGATGAAACCGTGAGCATTTGCAGCCTTAGCTGCAACAATAACATTTTCCATTGAAGCTCCTTCCCTTCCAAATAGAATATTCTCCTTAATAGATGTTGCAAAGAGAACTGGTTCTTGATTAACCAGCCCCATGTGAGATCTCAACCGTCGAAGCTGAAGTCTTTTTATATTGCATCCATCAAGTAGGATGTCTCCTTTGACCGGGTCAAAAAATCTCTCAAGCAGAGAAATGATTGTGGACTTTCCAGAACCACTACCTCCAACAAGACCTACTGTCTTACCAGCTTGCACTTTGAGATTGAATCCTTGAAGAATCTGCGTATCTGGCCGGGACGGATAATTGAAATCAATCTCTCTAAACTCAATTTCCCCTCTCACTTGATCTAGAATTTCTCCTTTTTGATCTTCAGTATCTTTTTTTTTTGAAAGGCGTTTGATCTTCAGTATCAATGAGGGGCACTTGATCAATCAACTCAGATATTCTAGTGGCTGCAGCTTTTGCCTCTGCCAAGAATGAGATGTTTGGGAGGGCACTCATCAAATACCTGAAGGTCCAAAAACCATCATTATGAGTTCTGACGCAAGTATCAGCAAAGTAGGTGAATTGACTATTGTACTGCATACAATCTTCTTGCAGTTCTACATGGGTCTGTTTGTTTTTTTTTTACAAGACTTGAAGTTCTACATGGTATTGAACTTTGCTTAGAAAATTAATAATGCGTGTTGTTGTACGTAATTTAGGCCATGTTTAGTATTTCAAGAACATCTCTTATCCTAAGAACCCAAACAAAAAAAAATGATTGCCACTAGTCATTCTTTTTAAACTCTTACACATTGGTAGGGCTTTAAAGTTCAAATAACTTCGCATTAGTTTGTTGCTACCAAATGGACAGGTTTTTTAATGGCTTCATCCATTCTTCTAATCTTCTTGATGTACTTGTTGAAATTAGGTAGTTTCGCTAAATGTAATGAAGGCACAAAGAGAAATAACTAACACTCCTCCCAAAATAACGCAGAACCCTGATGTGAAAACCCGACCACCACTTTCTCCTTCGATAACAAGAATGCTCCCAGCCCAAGCTTGAAAAGCCAATTTATGTAAGTCATTCCCATACTCCCTAGTAGCAATCCCTTTGTGAGCCCTTGTTTTATACCTTGCTCAGTATATTTATGAAGTGCTTTACCGAACCTATTTTGTGTTTGGCGCTCTCCAACAGAAGAATACACTGTACGAATTGAGGATATTGCTTGTTCAGCTATCTCACCTGCAACCACGTAATAATCTTTCATCTTCATACCGAGTTTCATCATTAGCTTCCCAAATCCCAACCCCGGTGCAATAAAGAGAAGTGTAAATGGAATGGCAGCCAAGAATAGTCTCCATGAAAATAGGGAGGATACTATCAGGCAACTGATTAAAGTGGGGAAGCCAGCCATGAAACGGGGAATCTACAAAAGATGAAGCATTGAAGATGTTTGTAAGTCAATAAATTTTGTGTAATCAAAAGGTGAAAAAAGGTACTTTTGGCAAAAGGTACTCTAAAGTGAAGGAAATAATATGCAAGATGTTTCCAACATTCTCATTGAAACCTTCTCTGCTATAACATCTTGGATTGATTGAGCATCGGATGAGACGCCAGATGACTTGGAATGTAGTGGAAGAAGTATCTTGGCTGTCAAAGAAACCAACATCTTGCCGAAGGACTGATCTCAAGTATTCCATTCTCATGTGCAATGTCTGTCGCTCTGCTGTCCTTGTCCAACATACTCCTTCTGCAAAATGGAGGCATATATACATGAATAGAATGAATCAGATGTCAAACAAATAGATATATGCATTTAGTGTGTTTCATAGAAAGATGGGATTTTATTTAACAAGTTGAACTGTGTATATATGGAAAGGCGATATTTAGAATCATGACATTGTCTTTGTTGTGGACTTGGAAACTTACGAAAATATGAACCCTACTGACATGATCTAAAGGTTACACAATTTGGACTAGGCCTAAGTAATCAGTCCACAGTTGATTTAGGCCATGACCTAAGACAAGATTGACCTGAGATCAATGACCATGCAAACAGAGCACCCAAGTGGAAACATAGCACAATGTCGTTGCCTCACAAACTTCACAGATAATAAAAGAGGTATCCTGTTATCCGTTTAATTAGAGAGAAAAATATAACGGAAAGTGAAAATGAGAGAAAGTGAAGTATAAAAGAAAAAGAAAATGTATTTTTTTACCTCGCATCCTGTTATCCTGTTATCTGTTTGATTAGGATGAAAGTTTTGCAAAAAAATAAGGAAGTCCGAGTAATTATTGTTCATTCTCGCAAGAAAATAAAATTTTCCTACACTTTTTGTGAGAAAAATTAAAGCAACCTTTCTAGCTTTGGAGGGTTGTACGGGAAAGTTTGTTTTCTACCACTTTCTAGGACATTCTTGCTAAGTGAACACCAAAAAAGTACATCTTTTTCTCTCTCTTGCACTTTCTACCATTATCTCACTAATCAAACGGACCCTTAGCTGCATTTATTGAAGGATCCAACCTAAAATCAATGGGCAATAGGTGGATTAGTCTCTTGATTATATTAACCTCATTTGGGTAGCTTAGATAATCGATATTTCCATCATGTGCAACCTGGTAGCACTTGGAGGTCTGTGTATGTATAGACAAGACATGGGAAAATCGACTCATGAGGACATGACCAAAACCTAGCTCTAATACAATGTTAGAATTTTAAGTTGTATCCAATGTAAAAGCAAAATACAGTAATGGAAGTACCCCTCAGTCAAACAAACACATAGAAGAATTTACTTTCATAATATGCTCTCACAGACTATTCTTGCCAACAAATAGTAAAACAAGTGTGACATTTAGCGATATGTCAATTGCTGTGAGAATAGTGATACTCTTGGACTCTCGTATTTCCCAGGATTTTGTTTCCTAATCATGTTAGCAAAATCTATTGATGACAATAGAAGTACGTTGACAGAGAAATAAGTACTTTACGTACCCACAAAAGCTGATATTCCGACTCCAGTGGCTATAATTACACTGGAAAATAGAGTTTTACCAAATTCTTACCTTCTCTGGATCACATTTTCGGGCCCCTTGTAAGAAAATAGAGTTTTCCAATTCCTGGTTTGCAAAGTGGCCTACTCAAATTCACAACACAAATAAAGGATGAAATGAGATACCGGAATGATGTTGATGGAGGCAATACAAACTATAAGGGGCTTTATTTGGTCATTTCTAAGTTAGAAGTTTGCCACATGTAATCGACGTAGTGTAACAAAATCACAATTAATGAGCAAAGTCTCCACTAAGTTTGTGTGAACAAATGGCCCTTGACAGAGCTCAATATAGGAAAAGAATTCATGTAGCCAACCTCAAGTGATTGGGACTTAAGGCTCAGTTGGTTTGGTTTATGGTTTAGTCTCCACTAAGTTCATTTGTTTTGGCAAAATAAGAAAATGTAGGGAAACATCTCGTAAAATGGCACGTCTAGAATGGGATGGGCTGCCAGAAAGTACTTTTGGAAGGACATAGTAGGGGCTGCTCCATGAACTCAAATATGAAATGTACATAATATCATAAGAAAACATACCCAACAATACTGTACTTAAGTCAATTAACTTAATACAATTTATTGGGTAAATATATACGCTTATGTCTATATGTACACAAGAACAGTCCACATTGTACAGTTGACCCAAGCAATATGAAAATCCCTCTACACATTATAGAAAATGTGAATAGTTGAAGTTTTGTTATTTCAGCAAATTCACAGATGCTACCTCAACTTTTTATGGTAACCAAAACTACTATAAGTTTGGGTGTACCAAAACTAAAATAAAAATTAGACATGAAAAACTTGTACGAGATTGTTTCCTGGTCGATATGAATAAGTTGAAGTCAAGTTTTGGACCTTTGGCACATCGGAAAACCGAGTTGACAGTCTACTTGGATTCTGCAAATATAGGACATATAGACTCATCCGCAAGCTCTAATAGTCTAAGTAAAACACCATATTTAGACCAGTGGTATTTCTGCAGGTATGGAAAAGAATAGAAAAAAAAAATTACCTTGATATGCTTGATTGCCAACCAATTAGGGCATGACATTCTCTCATCAAATGAAAACTTGAACGCTGTCGTAAGAAATCCAAATTAAGTTCGGAAAGGACAGAACAACCAGTTTCAAACTCTAACCAATTACAGGGACACTCAATACAAAACAGTTATCATCAACCCAGACCCAGCCCCCATACTCTTGAGAAATCAAAAGTCCAAACAACAACAGATCCTTCTAACACAATCCCTGCATCAACAAGAATTCTCACTCTAATATGGCTAAGAGCTCAGGTTTTTTTGCTGGGGTTTCTGAGGAGATTAAGGGATCCTTAAGGGACATTCTTCCTATTCCTGAAGCTAGTCTTCCTGTGAAATACTTAGGGGTTCCCCTTATCTCTACAAGGTTAAAAGCTGTTGATTGTCTAGTACTTAAAGAAAAGATTTTAAGAAAACTTCATGGGTGGTCCCACAGGCAGTTGACTTATGGAGGGAGAGCCCAACTTATTCAGTCTGTGTTGTTTAGTGTTCAGGTCTATTGGAGCTCTATCTTCATTATTCCTAGTAAAACAGTGAAGGAGATTGAGAGTGCTCTGATGGCCTTTCTCTGGTCAGGGTTTGATCTGAATCACAGAGCTGCAAAGGTTAAATGGGAGCATGTTTGTTGTCCAAAAGAAGAAGGGGGCCTGGGTTTTAGAAGAATTAAAGAATGGAATACAGCAGCTATGATGCGACACCTATGGGCACTGAGCATGAAAGCTGACACTCTATAGATTAAATGGATTCATACTTACATCATCAAGGATCAGAATTTATGGGCTATGGAGGTCTCTAGTGATGCCTCCCGGACCATCAAAAAAGTGTTCGGAATTAGGGAGTTGGGGCAACCTCTGATCCAATATAGGGTTGGCAATGGACAAGGGACTTTCTTATGGCATGACAACTGACATCCCTTGAGAACATTACACAAGCGATTTGGTGAAGATGTGGTCTTTAATATGGGGAGATCCCTTCAAGCTAAGGTCTCTTCCATTATTTGCCAGGGAGAATGGAGATGGCCCAGAATCCGCAATAGGGTCACTCAAGAGATAATCAGGCACACACCTGCTGAGATAAAGCCTGACAGTTTGAGGGAAGATTATGTTGTTTGGTTGCCTCATCCAAGTGGTAAATACTCAGTTGCATCTGCATGGGAAGCTCTGAGAAGCAGAAGATCAAGTATGCCATGGGCACCAATTGTTTGGTCCAAGCAAATGGTCCCACAGTGGGCTTTTGCGCTTTGGTTGGCAGTTCAGAATAAGATGAATACTAAAGATAGATTAGTGAGTTGGGGAATGCAGGTGGATGATACGTGCTTACTGTGTAATCATGATAGGGAGACCCATCCATCTTTTTTTCCAGTGCTCATTTTCTTCTACAGTTTGGCACCATGTTTTGGGGACAACTCCCATACCTGTTATACCTGATACTCTAGCAGATATTGTGGAATGGTTTGTCTAGAATGTGAAAACCAAGGATTTCAGGAGTTTGATTTTGTAAAGTATGCTCGCAACTACTGTGTATGGCATTTGGAGGGAAAGGAAGGTACGGGTGTTTCAAAGTCTAACTACACAGGCAGACGTAGTCTCCCTCAATATTGTTAACTCCACTAGAGATTTCTTGTGTTCCAGAAGAAGAGTTAAGAACTTATCTTTGAACAGATCGTTGGGAGCAAGCTGGAGGCTTCCGGAAAGCGTTTTCTCGGTGTAAATGGTTGATATACCTTAGATAGGCTGTAGTTTGCTTTGCTTCTTTCTTGTCCCCAGAATGTTTTATAGAGGGATTTGATTCATACTGGGGTATGCCCCTTTTAGTTCTGTTTTGGTTCGTGCTTTTTCAATGAAATGTGATTATCACAAAAAAAAAAGAATTCTCACTCTCAATTATTATAGCGGCAAAGTCTCCCTGTGGTCACGAAGAATTGGCTAACAAATTTATTCAAATAGTTGGTGTGCATAACATCCCATCAGCGGAAAATTGAAAGTTACTTCCAAGACCAAAGGGGCCAAACAAAAAAAGTATTGAAAGACAGGAACTTTGATATGAATGAGTTAATCACACACCATTCTTCAAATTCAACTCTTGGCATTGTGGAAAACAAAGAACAACAAACAAATAAGAACTTCCGTTGCTGATGTTTTGTTTGTTTGATTAAGTGATACTGGCAAATCGCAGCATAAAAGTATAAAACCTTTCAAGCCTAAAATAAGGTTATCCACTTACAAGCCTAAAATAAGGTTATCCACTTATCTCTTATCTAACACTAACAAAATATCTTCTATGAGGAAGTTTAAGATGTGGCCTGATCCAAAAAGAAGAGACAAACGATCAAAACTAACAAGTAACAACCTCAAACCATTCAATCGGGGGAAAATGATTAATTGGTACATTTAGACAATTCATCAAACATTATATAGGCATATACATAATCTACCAAGCAAGGCACAAATTCATACATCGAGGAAATTGCTATAAACTTATTTCATGTATATTGAAGAGGCAATAAAGATATAGCATTGCATATATTCCGATTCCCCAATACGAATTATTAACATAATAAATGCTCACATTGGGGTTGTTCTTTTTGGCGATGGAACAGTCACATCAAAGCCGAATGATATCAAAAATCTTGGGCCTTGGCCGGCGGTACTTCAATGGTGACAAGTACAAACTGCAAAGGATACACGGGATTCATAAAAGAAGCCAAAAGGAGATAATGAAGTACATATGTTCACAAGGGTAATAAAGTGCTTATCTTCACTGAAGTCTTGTAATTGGCCTAGGGACAGAGAAACAGTTTCAATGGAGAGAACGGAGGAGACGTCCAGAAGCAATTATCGTAGTTTCCGTAATTTGTTGATTGGTTCCATCACTTCCATGGATGTGAGTTTCAGAAGGCTGTCGGTTCATAGGATTACTACTCTTCATTAAGGGTAATTTTGGAATTTGCAAAAGTCAACAAACAGCCCTCCCATTCAATAGAATTATAGATGAGATATAGACACTGTCTCACTCAGCAATCCATGTACAAAATCAGACCATAGATCACATTGTATGCATCAATGATTGTCATCCCAATAAACAGTACCTACCACTTCACGTATTCAAGGCACATCATGATGTGTTCCTCGCATTGTCACACATCACCATGAAGACCTCCACGTGCCAGATATATGTTCTGTCTCATACAGTAAATCCTCAAAGAAACACCAATTCACCAACACTTGGGGTGCGCTTGGGTCTGATGTGGAAAGAGAAGCGCCGAGGCACCTTCCTAGTATATTGCGGGAGCTAAAAGTCTGAGTTCAAAAGACTCTGGGTTCTTGAGATTTGGTGACTAAAGAAGAAGGGTTCACATGAGTTGGTCAGGTTGGCTATGTCCATGCCAAAGTAGATCAAAAGAGCCTACTACATGGTTTGCCCAATAATCTTCTACAAACTTGCTATTCTTTCCCAGGGGAAGTTCGTCAACAATGGCAGTACATGGGGCCACGGAGGTCCAACAATCCAACAGCTTTGCCTAAAAGCCACCTAGATTCCAAAACACGCCGTCACATGCATGCACTCACTTCACAACAAAAGGCTAACTACTATTGCATCACTATTTGAACCCTCTAATACGCTCTGTCACTCTCTAGTGAGTCTCAGTAGAGACTATCCTGCCCCCACTGTGCTGCTTTATCTCTCACGATCTCGCCTATTCTCACATAGTTTCCAAAGCCTCTAATGTGTTTCGTCATCTCTTCGCCAGACATTCTGCAGTCTCTAAACCACTCGTACAACGACATTCCATGCCATTGACAATGGAATAAATAAGATGAGCTTAAACACAAATTACGTCCAAACCAAAAGGACAGATGCAACACACAAAGAGAGGGAGAGGAAATAAACAGCAGCACTTTGCCTCTTGACTCTCTTCTAAACACATCACATTCCGGATAAAACAATAAATATAACACACCAAATCCTAGAATATGGGCAAACAATCAAAGAAACCAACAAAAGCATTAACATTGTCAGCTAAAAAGTACCTCCGCCGAACCAGGAGCGATTCCAATCAATACCAACCATTTTTCGGTAGGATCACATCAATATTTAATTGTCTTATTATTGGCTAGATTAGCCATTCTGTTCTGTCAAACATCTTCACAGGTTCAGATTCACCTACCGAAAAAAAGGGGGGGAAAGTCCATATTAACATGGTGGACAAGAAAGAACAAACAACACAAAAAGAAGGCATAAAGTAGCACATTGATCTGTCTGCTGAAAGGAAAGTGAAAGAAGGCATAAAGTAGCATATTGGTCTTTCTGTTGAAAGGAAAGTGTGTTACCTTCAATGGACCAATGATATACAGAAGTTTGTGTGACAAGACCCAACATCTTTGGAGTCATCCATTTTCAAAAAACAACCTACACACAAAGCACGGAGTAAGCTAATGAAAATATTCAAATTCTAAAGTGCGGTGAGGCATTTCAAGGACAAAATAAACCTATCACCTGCTCTGGCAACTAATATGACTTCATTTTTTCTTTCCACTCAATCTTAAATATCTGCAAGTGATCCTGAGTAGTTCCCGAAAGTTGGGCTTCAAAAGAATGCAATCATGTCATGAGCTAAGATACCGAGAAGTAAACTTCTAAAAGTACGGAAGACAAAAGCTACAATAAATTATTCTAGAAACCTCCAAACTATAGCAATTTTTAGACACTACAGTCCAAATAGTTGTGAGTACATTTACTGTCCACGACGTGAAATTAACTTAGTACATCTCCCACAAATTACATTCCAAACCCATTTCCAATTAAATTGGAGAACCAATGTTCTCCGTGCACCGATAACTTCATAAATCTAGGCAATCACTTAAAGGGAGCGGTTAATGTGTGTCCAAAAAATTCCTTGGGAGCAAATGTCAGTAACATAAATAGATGGAAAGTATTGCAATGGCCACAGGCACATCTTTGTGCATTCCAAAAAAAAACACATGCAGAAAAGCAAATTGACATTGAAACCAATCATACTTGCATCCAATCAAAAATCAAAAATTCGGACAACCTAATCAAAGACCACAATCAAATTTAACGCACAGAACATGTACCCCATCGTCGTTTCGATTAGAAAACAAAACAAAACTTTCTTAATGTAATGTAATGTAAACCTAAAAGTGTAAAACTTCAACGAAAAGTAGCTCTTCAAGAATAAAAAATTCGTACTTCCCCAAAAATTTCCCAACAAAATAAATTAAAAGGATTCAATGGCTTACATCAAGGATCTGCGCGCATAGTGCTCTTGAGATCTGTCTGCCATTAGTTCTGATAGTTTTGATGAACCGTTGTTTTGTCCAGATGCGCATGGGAGACCATTGTCTTTTCCAATTGAGAGCCCAAAACCAGCCAAAACAAAAATTGAATCCTAATTCTGCAGAAAGACAACTTTTAGAAAGAGATATTGGAGGTAGAGAAAGATAAACAGAGTACCTAGAGAAACGCCACATATGAATGGCCGAACTCGCCCATTCTCTGCAACCCATCCCATCAAGGTCTGTGCACAACAGAGGAAATCACTGCACCCTCAGACTACCCAATCTATTTTACGAGAAACATCCCGCAGAAGACAACAGAAGGACACGCAGAAACACATGCAAGACAGACACAGAAGGAAAATGTGAAAAGTCTAGGAAGTCATAACGGTAATTGATGCAAACGCCAGGAAATGATGGAATTATCCCAAGCAAATGCCTGAAGGAGATTCAATTTAAGGGCTCAATTGAAAATATCGGATCAAAGATTTGCCAACACCAAATTGGTTTTCAAGCAGGTTAGTGGATAAAAACACTTATTGCAGGTTCACTCAAGGAAAACTAAGAGAACTGAGTAATACTAATAGCATTAGAAATGAAGAAGCTACTTATTACTTCCATTATAGTTTGAGAAGCTACCTATTGGCGTACCACAAACCACAAGGCTTAAACAACACCCTGCATGCAAAAGCAAAAGAAGGAATACATCATGCATGAAAACACCAGTTGTACACAGATTCACAAATACCAAATGTAGACTTAAGTATCATTTGTTCTAAATAATCAAGCCTGACAATACCCCATCTCATGTGAAGGAAGAAATACATAAAGATTAAAGGAAACATCCTACTCAATGGCATGTCAAGACTATATATATAGACACAAAAATTCTTCAGAAACAATTGGAGAAAAAGAATAGGTAACCTAATGAAAATCGTATTGAAGTCCAGCCAACTTAAGTTCACAACTAATAGTTGAGTCTCCTAAAACAAAATGTAATTGTTCACACGTCTCATCTAGTCTCTTTTTCGTGAGGGGATCCCTGAGATGATATTACATCAAATAGACAAAATAGATTAAGGATTTCGATAGAATGATAGCCTTCAAAAAGAAATCAAATGATGTCTTCTTATAAATGGAATTAAAAAATTAACCTTTTCACTAAGATGGTGGAGAACAAACCAAATGCAGCCAACCTTTTCCGTGACACAATAAACAAATCCTCAAACTTTAAGCCCCTAATTCTTGTTGGAAGAAAAAAAAAGTGCTTAATGAACCCAAGAGGAAATTGTACCTATAGAAATTTAAGGACAAAAACTGGGATAGGAGACAAAGTTCATTACTAAGGAAGTGATTCACATAGTAAGCACATAAGCAAAACACTTGCATGCTATTTTAGAAGTACAATTAACTTTGTGGATGGTGCGCTTTTCTTGAGGCTAATAATGAATAGTTGTACCCATATTTTGTAAAGTATGGTAATATTTAGCAAGTTTTAATTAAGGTTTAGGTATTTTGAGGCTATTTGGATATTATCTTCTCCGGTATATTTCGTTTTTCCCATTATATGTCTGGTAACTCCATTGTTTCCGTTCATATATTTGTCATAACTGAAATACCACAAAGTTTTTATATCGATTTAGAACATGGTGACAGTTGTTTGTGAGACTGGTAATAGAAAGGGGTATTTTTCTCAGTTTTTGGCCACAAGACTGCTTACCGAGACTTTATGTTTGTTTGCCTTTGTGGTTAGGAGGAGGGCTGTACATCTGATACAGTTTTGACTAAAAGGGAGCTGCTGGAAAGTCTAATGCCAGAGCTTAAAGTCTTGGTCTTGAGATCACAATCTTAAATTTAGCTTTGATCTGGCATTCCTTAAATTCCAAATTGACAGCAGAATAATTATTCACCTTACCCTGTCAGGTATACCTTTCGTTTTCTCTGTGGATTCTTTCCAACCCACTCTGATGATCCAATTCCTTTAGGTCCACACCGCCATACATATTTCCATGAAAAAACTCGATCTAATAATCATAGTTCCATGATTCCAATATATTTGTTGTTAGGGAAGAAATGTATAGTCTACATTCAAACATTAGGGATTGGAAAGCAAGAGCAGGAGGATTATTTTACTGCAGAACAAAACTCAAAATAGAGTTAGAGGAGACAAAAAATTGCAACGAAGCAGGAGGTATGAATGAGAATTTTCAATTCCAACTGCATCTACATGTATCAATAGTTTGAGGATGGTTCATTCAAATGTACACATAGCTCATGATGAGGTGAGACAAAGTATAAGTACGAATGATAATGACGCTTTGAGAATACAAAAATGTTTGGTTGTGTGACAATACGTCTGTGTTTGAGAGGGAGAGGGAGAGTGGGGGAGGGGGGCATTGAAATGAGAAACAAAAGTTCTTAATGCAATCATGTCTTGTCAACATTTGGAGAGCTGTAAGAAGTTGCTTTATGACAATGTTAGCAGCAGCTTCTAGCAGCAGTTTAAAAAACGTAGCAAACAGAAGCCACTGACCATGTTGTGGACCTTTACTGAAAAGCAAGGCAGTTTTGCAGTGTTTCAATACACCATTAAAAGACATATTTCATCTAGGGGAATGAAATGAAATGAAATTGTTATTCACTAAATTTTCTTAAGCTAGAATACCTTTCTAAACTTTCCCTTCATTAGTTTCCTTCCAATTTCTATGCATAGAATGGGCAGAGAGGAAAATGACCAGAGACGACCACGAGAGCAATTACATAGAAATGATATGCTTGACCTAAAGCCTCATTTGAAGGCTCAATCTAACCAAGTACAATTACATAGCAATTTTATGATGAGAGCAAACTCAATCAGGCAATATAAATCTCAAAGATTCAGTCTACTACATGTCCATGATAAAAAATCTTTGATCTGAAAAGTGAATAGCACATAGCTTACTCTCGTAGACACTAAAGAGGCAAAACATTGGCATTTGGAGGAATCTATTGTAGTATATGCGAATAGAAGTAATCTTATGTATATGACTACGCACCCTTTCGAACTCCTCTGAACATTGGTTTTGGGTTTTAAAGCATATGTTTCTAGCTGACGATTATATCGCTTTCCTGTTTTCTGTGTCGTGTGTAACAACATAAAGATTAAACACGTATCCTAATATAAGACAAAAAGAAATTAACCCCCACGTATTAGATTCACATTTGCTATTGCTATTGGAATGGTAAAGGATGACAAAGACCATCTATAATGATAAATAAGAATAAGTAAGTGACTCATCAAAATCAAATAATATGATAACATTTAAAAGTTATGAGCTCCAATAATCTGAAGATGACTAATTTTGCATCTCCCTCAGCATTTTAATGCTTTAGGGAGTCTCCAACAACAGCTCAAATGGAAGTTTCTTCACAGTTTCATCTATTGAATTTTTTAATTTGATTCAAGAAATGAGTCACCTTGTTACATGCTCAAATTGCCCGACTACGCACTACCATGATAACATACCCTTGAACTCTTCTGCATTTAAAATTAAAAGATTAGAAAGAAAGATGACTACCCTAATTTGTATTAACTCAAAATGTTCAAGATATGTACATACAGTTCAAAAACATTCAAAATTCTATTACCTCAGATTCCACCATTCTCCTTGAAAAGATGTGCTGGATAGATACTTCAACATGAACATTGCACACGAAGTCTTTTATTGGCTAGGTATTAGATAGAGCCCGTTAAGGTCAATAGCATCTCACTCATGTCAATGCAATTTGCTGCAAGTGAACATTTAAGCTAAGAGATAGAACTTTTCAATACTTTAGTTTATGATAACCCTTCCAACAAAAAAGCACAACTATAAGCCTTTCAACAATCAAATTATTCCCGACTAAATTTTTCTTAGCTTAAATGTTCACATCCCACACATTCAGTATCGTTCAGTACAACTCAGTTTCCTGAAACTCCATAGCTAACCAACATTAGCACTATTTGACAATGTCCTTTAGGATTAAATTTTCCTTATGATTTGCCCGAACAAGAGAAAAGTTCAGGCTTGCACACAAACAACTTAATCCTACGCAACTTCAGACCGTGCAATAAACAATGGAAGTTCAATGGTAATATAAAGCCACTTAAAGCTTCAATTTGAGTACCCACTCAACAACCTCATGACAGTCCCAAGACTAAATCCATCTCACAGCTCTTGCCTAATTTATGATATAATGGGAGAGAAATCACTTTGTTCTCATTTCTCATCAATTTTGAGTGGTAAAACAGAATTTTTTTTTTGATAAAACAGAGTTGGTATCCATAGAAAGAGCTTAAGTCATTTTTTAAATTTGTCTTGAAGACCTAATATGATTTTACCTTTTTTCCTATTAAGCAAAAAGACAATCCCAGCTTCAAAAAGAAAGGTTACCAGCACAACGTTTTAGGTCCCAAATTCCCACAAAGTCGTAACATATTAAGGGAGAAAGGTGATATGGTCAAGCCAGGAGTAGTTCTGAACTTCACACTACATTTATTTTTTCTCCGTTAAAGTTGAGGCAGTTATTGCTTGCATTTATAGATGTCTAAAAAAATTCAGTAAACTAAATGGTATCAAAAATATGAATGCGCAAATAAATTCTCAAGTCCTAATTACTTTTCATTCTTTATTTTCTCTTCCCTAGATATTTTAAGATAGCACAAATACAAATTATTGTAATGGAAAGTAAACCACATCCAGAAAGAAATGAAGAAAAGAATTCAAGTTATTGCAAAGTGCAAAACAATATATCTATATACACTATCTGACCTTTGCCCTTTGTAATAGATCCACCATGGCTTGCTTTTGCTTTCTGGCTCACACCAAAAGCTATGAGCCTGGAGATTACAGGGGAAAACTAGAAATTTGATGGAGGTGGAAATCTGAAGAAGAACTATCAAAAAGATCCTGCAATTCCGAAAAAAAGAAAAAATCAAAATCATCAATGAACATCCCAAAAAAAGAATAAGATGGAACAAACAAATCGAGATCAAAACACTAGACTGAAGGCGCCCAGAACTTGATGGCTACTGCAAGACGAAATCCTAGAACTTGAGAGAAAACAGTGACGAGAAACTGTAAGGCTCTGAAATTAGATAAGCAAAAACCATAATAAAGAGTCCACAAGACTAAAGGTGCCGCTAGGGAAAAATTAGATATGTAATTACATTCAAGAAATTTGATGAAAAATGTGTTAGGTATTGTAAGAGGTACTAGGCATTGTCCATGCCTGAAGGCAAGGCCGCATTTCGTTTTGAACACAACTAAAATGAACCGATGTTAACTTCCAAGCATGGTTCCTATTCATAATCACATTGCTCTCAAAGCAATATCTCATTCATGGATTCTATCATACAATTCGGTTACCCATTAAACCAAATTTTAAGCATTGGCCTAGCTTAACTCATTGACTGAACAACCATTATAGAATTCATTTCAAAAAATATTATTAAAACGCTATTTTCCTCCTCAATCCTTTTACTTTATTTCCAAAAGAAAAAACCATATACAAACACAAAAGAGTCATCTAGTTTCATGAAGCAAAGTAAGAAAGGTATCCTTTTTCCTTCTAACAAACACGACTTAAGCATACCAACTGATGAAGCCAAAGCCAATTCTACGGAAGAAGCAAAACACAAAAGCTTCTGAGGCAAAAGAGGCAGAGCCAAAAGCATAGAAGGTGGTGGTTACATTTGATCACACACCAATATAAATGATCCACCGGTATAGGTAGTAGAGTCAAAGATTTGGAGTATTTCAATTATCCTCTTGTGGCTCCCCTTTAGTCACTATATCAACAACAAATGAAAGTTAGAGAAGAAGCCTAAGCACAAGAATAACTAACTCCCTATATGCTTCATTTGTGATAAAAAGTAGTGATAAAAAGCATGTAAAAAAAACTTGGCAACACTAAAGGAAAGCCAAAAGGTAAGTGCCAAGCTAGACTAGAAAAATTATGTGCAAGGGGTTTGGGCGTACCATGATTATAGCCCTACAATGAACATGCGCAAGTTAAGATGGATCGTTTACAGTGTGATTAGTTGCTACATCTATTGCCTCATGACCATGCATGCCGAAACATATAAAACAATCATAGAAAGAACCCATACCCCAAAAAAAATCCAAACACTTGTCACAAATCTTAGTCTAAAGGTAATAGGATAGCATAAAACCATAAAACAGAAAGAATGAATACAATTTTGAGAAAAGCTAATGATTGACTTGTAGTAAGAGTTGAAACCAATATATAAGTACTTCTCATAAAACTACATTCACATGTTTGTCTAACGACATAAAACACATTGCTGATGTCATAACAATATCTCTAAGATTTCAGTAAACCGATATGTTGAATCACATATGCAATGTGCATCTTAGATAGCGATGTGCATATCTCAGATATGGGCAATTTCATGAACTAAATTCCTAAAGGCGTTTTCCACCCATAATGCACTACAGAATTACATATGCCATGCGCATCTTAGAAAGCGATAGTCGAGCACTTGGGAGACAGCAGCATTTTATGAAGCATTCCAAGCTTTTGCGATCAAAATTCTAGTAATTTTACTCAAGGAGAAATATAACACATTCTATTGTTTTCATTTTTAAGTTCTAAATCCAGCATTGGCAGAGGTTTTCTTTGTTACCATTTTTGTAATAAATTCTCCTAGATTACAATGCAAAAAAGTCATAAACTTCAATTTAAAAGCTACTCGAATTTTGCTTTTCGATGCAAAACTTTATTCAGCTTCTAAAATCCCTCCCCGAGGGAAAATAAGAAAGATAAAATCTCAGATTCCATTTTATCAACAAGTCCATAAAAACAATGAATACGCCTCAAGTTATATTTGGGGTCATACTTAGTGCCTTCCTTTTGAAGTCTAGAGAATCACAGTAGACCATCCAGGAGTTCATGTGCAGATCACGTTTTACCCTTCAACTTTGAGAATTTAGAAAACAAAACATATTATAAGTCAGTAGACCAAAATTTGAATTTGGAAAAGAGCTTCACTGTTTGAGCCAACATGTCATGTCCCCCAATTTTTGAAAAATCAGCAAGTTATTTAATGTTGGTCAAAGAAAAGTCACCTAACTACTTACTTGCCCGATGCCTTGTTGAACTTTCAATCGCCCTTTTTCACGGTTTTAATTGACAATTGACAATTCATATGCACATAGAGCATTCAAATTTACCAAATAAATCAGTTATAGACAAATGAAAGTCGTAAGGACCCAGAAAGCTATAGAATGACAAATAACTCCATCTAGTTTTAACCAACAAAGCCAACATATAAGATTAACCTACTTGAACTACCTGATTGACTGGTTCTAATTCGGATTGGGGCACAAATCCTTTTCGTCTCACGTGAAGAAAATAGAAGCCTCTTACCGGTGGCATTTCCGCACAATTTACCCTCTCCCTGACGTCAAAAAAGGAAGAAAACAGCTAATCATTAGCAAGGTGGCCTTTTGTACAAGATCCACTATTGGGATTTAGAAATTACAACAACGTGGATCAAATTTGACATACAGGTGTTCTTTAAAATAAATACAAAGGAGATAGAAATAATCAAACTACAATATAAATTGATCTTAAAACGTGCGAGTGACAAAAATAAGTAAGATTTGTCAATCATTTGAAAATCAAATTCAGCAATGGAGCCACCTAGTCTTTTTCTCTTTGTTAGAGCAATACTACTTAACTTGAGCCAAAGTATCATGTCATGGCATCGAATTTCTAAACATTTGCATGCCCAAATGTGAGTTGCCCATCTCATTATTATACCTTTCAGTAACACCAACAGTTCACGAAGAACCCACACAAAGATGTACAGAATATTGATGAACTATCTAAAGAACTGTGTAGAAGTTAAATAAACCCCAATTATCTTTGTAATGTGGTACTCTAACACTATCAAATGAGAATCCAGACTCAACCTTGAAATGAGAATCCAGACCCCTAACTTCTCATCCCATCTTCCTCCAGATCTTCTTCAATAGAAACCTGTTTATTAGATCAAAATAATTTCATTTAGTTTTAACCAATTCTGAAGCCAACAGGCAACAACTAAAGATAATTCCATTTAGAGATTGAACCAATACATTTCTAACAACTAAAGCAATACATTTCAACCACTAAAGTCTAATCGTCTGGCTCATCTCTTCCATGGTTTATGATATAGGTGTAAGAATGCTGTTCGCAAAAAATCTTCACTTACTAATCTTAACAGTGATCATAACATCAAATAATTCCCCAAAATTAACAAACTCTCCACACAATCTAAGGCGGCTCCTTGATCTTTAATAACCCAAAGGAATACCCAGCTAAAGTTATCTACGCGGTATCCATCTAAAAAAAATTACAAATTCCAGGAAAATCAAGCCAAAAAATAAAAGTAGCAAATTTTCTTGTTGACTAAATTTCTCTCTGCCTCTCTTGTTGACTAAATTTCTCTCCAAGCGTCACCCACTAAGCAAGCATGAAAACTTGGGAGACAGAGTGTGGAGCTTTAGAGTAACAAAGTAGAACACCTTGCATCACTAATAAGAACCAATTTAATCACTTATAAGCAGCGTTTCAGCAATTTGGAAAGTGGACTTCAGCACTTAAAAACAATACCTTTATAAATTTGAGACCTACATATAATTCCGGGGAACTCCTAGACATTTATAAATTTGGGACCTACATATAATTTTGATCCATAGATTTCTTACACATGAACAGAAGTAGAGTCGCCGAGAGTGGGAAAGCACAACTTCGACATATAATTTCAATACCAAAAAATGGAAGTTCTTACATTTGTGATTGTACTATTTTTTTCCTGCATTAATTTCATGCATGCCTTATGTATCTGAAAAAAAGAAGCAAAAATTAGACTGAAGGAAGCCCACAAAGGACTAAAAAAAAAATTGCACATCAAGAGTGTAACTCCATTCTATGGGTATGGGTGTTGATAAACACTGCAATATGAAACCATGGTACCTGGCCACCGCCACTGTTGGGTAAGGTAAAACAAGCAAGAATGGGGGTCTGAAGTTCATAAAAGCTATATACCTCTTTTTAAAATTCAAGCAGGCGCCTTCTCTCAGCAACAGCTTTCTTGTGAGCAAGCCATTGCTCTCTCCATGTTTCTATAGATGGAACACAATCTGACAAATCTGGAACATAGAGTACTGTGACTTCTTTATGGCTAAACAGTCCATCCTTACTGACTCTGTCATAATGCATCTGCAAAGGTTCAAGTACAATAAGCTTGCAACTTTCATACCCAATACGGAAGAAACACAGTAAGACGTAATATATTATCAGCCAAGTAATGCTAGGAAACACCATCCTAAAGATGGAAAAAAAGCTGTACTGCCATATAGTATCTGAAAGACTTAATGGAAGGAAGTCGAGTTGTGCTTATTCAATTTCAGATGTTAAGTACAGGATATAAATCCCAAAATCTTCTCTCTAAACGGAAATGAACTATACAAACTCAATTTGAATAAGAATTCGCTCTCACAACGAACCACTTTACATGCCTAGAGTGTTCTCATATGTCA
>BPLS01031856.1:0-23527 GCA_019656275.1 Rhododendron kiyosumense | reverse complement strand
AGGCAGAAATTGCTGTTGCTGCTGGTTGCCGTCGGTGGAGGGGAGGGGAGGGAGGGGAAGGGAAGGGGCTGATGGCGGCGGAGGTCATCGGTGGTGGCGATGGAGATGGAGGTCGCCGGTGGGGGTGGTGTTGGCCGGTTGGTCTGGGTAGAGGTTGCTCTCCTCTTGCTCTCTCGTCGTTCAATTTTGGCCGAGGAAGAATATTCAGAGGAAACCCAATTTTGTTTGATTTTGATTTTGATTTCTGTTTTTTTATTTTTTATTTTTTTAAAATGGGATGCCACATCAGCTGATGTGGCTGGGTGTGGCATTTAGTGATGTGCCTGTAGCACTTTCATAAAAAAAATTTAAACAATGCAGAGCATGGGCAGAGAGGATTTGAGGGGTTATTGAAGTGGCTTTGGAAGACTCCAAAAAACGTCTTGTGGCATCGATTGGCGCCGTCCTATCACATCCGATGGGGGATTTGAAAAGAACATTACAAGGGAAATATCAGAAGACACTCGTTGGTGACACCAAGAAGAAGACCCATGGACTTCCCAATGTTCCCATCCATTCTTTCCCTGTCTTTATTTCATCCTACTTCTTCTGTTTACCATTTGCGTACCTATCTCCAACTCGATTGGGTTTTAATCTTTCCAGTACTGAATTGGGTGTTTGATACTAGTAAGTTGGCGATATGGGTAATCATAATACAAAATGGAAGAATGCCAAGTCTAAAGGAAGAGATGATCAGTTGCTTGATCATGTGCTCTCTTGGTCTCTGCAAGACATCTCCAATGAGGGTCTCTTCAAAGCCAAGGTTTTGTGGGTCTTTTTCCTTTTTCCTTATATCTTTTTGTGACTAAACTTGAAGGATTGTGTCAGCCAGTGGAAATGGAGTTTAGGCTGGTTTCTTTGCTAAAATTTTCAGACTCCATGGTAGTGTTTGGTTCGTTGGAACGATTGTGGGAAGAATCAAATGGTCATTTCATGTGACGATCCTGTCATGTGAAATGGAATCTTCTTTCACTTGACAATTCCAGCCGTGCATTTTATAAGTATTGATGTGTTTTTTTTTTTTTATGTAAAAAAATTAAGTTGATTAGACATTATTGTTAAGGCCTTAATCGAATCATATAAGCGAAATAGACAGCTGGATGCTGACCAGTGTCCATTTCTCTCGTGGGAATAAGTTTCGTTCAGTTGGATATTCATGTTTAACCAGTCAATCGGATTTTTTTTTGAATGAATATGTAAACATTGGGGCCTACTTCATAAACAGCTCGGACATCAAGGGAGACCGTTTTGGGTCTTATATGAGGGGCACTTGAGAGGATCTACACTTTATTTCTTGGCCTCTTAATCTCAGGTAACACGTATACTATGCCAAAATGTTTGAGACCACACCTAAAAATGATCATCCCTACGAAATGATCACCCCATTCCAACGTTCATTCCAATACATAGGATTTTCCCCGCTCTGACGCTCAATGGATAACCATTTAATACTAATGGGGAATTGTTTATCATCTTAAATTGAGGTGAACCAAACATTCCCTATTTGTATTCTTTCACTAGTCTGATACACTAAAGCCATCTTAATCCTGGTTTAGCCTATCACACATTGTTAATACGATCCCTTAACACAAAGAAAAACCAAAAAGTTGGCTCATGTGTATTTTCTTTCTTTTTGCATGTACTGAACACCAAGGATAAATTGTGTTAGAGTTATAAGTGTCATGGTAGTTTTTGGATAAGGTATTGACAGCTCAGGGCCTAAGGTTGTGACTATTTTCTTGTTTGTTTTCCTATACTAACATGGAATGATGAGAAATCAATATATTCCATCTTCATTTGGCAAGTGGGATAAGTTGCTATGTTATGTCGGTAACTTTAAAATTATTTTTATTGTACTCCATTAAGTATGAGTAAATTTAACTTAAACTACTTGCTGTATCATATTTGCAGGAACTTGCATAATCCGAAGGTTATTGTTAAATGTTTGAAACATTGTGTGAAAGTGTTTGCATACGTAATTGGAGCCTTTGAGCTAGTGGTAATTGTGAATAATCATTGTCATGATTTCCTTTGGACATATTAACAACCTTTTTTTAGTAGGAAGTCTGAATCGTTGTACATGAAATTGCATAGTGTGCAGTTTAGTTATTTCTGGTTGTAGGATGTGGTTGTTAGGCATTGCTTGTAAAATCTTAAGTTCAGTGCATTGGGGCTCCTTCCTTCTTTAGACTATGGTAATAATAGCCCTGAATCTTGATGCTGCCTCAGAAAAAGAAACTTAAATGGCTACACATATGTATTAGGTAACACTTAGTGAATGCATACCATAGACAAGGAAGGTTTTTAGTGCCATATATTTATAAATGTCTACATATTCATTTGTCTCTTTGTTTATGCTGTCTTCTTGAACTTTTGCTGTTTTGTGGACAATTACACATATAGGATTTGCGGGGTCTATACAGCTGTAGGATTTCTGCCTACCCCTGAAATAAGCATTTAGTTATAATTAATCTGGCCTATAGGCCTATACATGTAAGGGTGGCTAGGAGAGAGTCAAACATGGGATGTCGCATGTGATTCTACGAACCTACAGCAGCTTACACTATCCCTTACTTGGGGTTTCAAATCTTGTTCATGGGCCATCTTATTACAATTTCTCCTGATAGAATGGAAGTTAGAAGAATTCAAATTGCCTTCCATTTGAGCTAATTATAGTTGCTATCTAAAAGCATAACCCTAACTCCATGTAGCTGCTTGAACAATGTGAGCGAACATAGGGTTGCTGTTGTATGTGCCTATTTATTTTGTTTCTTTGGGTAAAGGTATTTCTCATTCTCATGTTTGTCATACATCTATCTACCACGACCACTTTTTCATATACTAATGTGTTGGATCCAATGAGTACTAATAAGCTCTCATTGCTGGTCAACTACTTTTCCTACATGTTTGGAACTGTCCAAAGCTTGCTGTTGAAATGCTTATGTTGTAAGATTCCTACATACTAAGGCTCTAGCCCTATTAGCTACCTCGAATTATGTCTCCCTGCACATGATTGTGAAAATCTTCATTTGGTTTTCGAACAAGCTTACCCAGGGTCCATTTCTTTATTTTGCAAAGGGGACAGCTTCCATCCAGTCACACCTGTAGGTCATCTTAGAATTTGATAGCTACAGATTTCCTTCCTCTCCATGGTTCCTACACTGCCGTCAAATGTTGGACTCAATATAGTTTGCTTTCTTGCATACATGTCTGAAGCTTAAAGAGTGATTAGTGGTAGCAGATACCTCCATAGTGTAAACAACAATGTCTGGGACGGTGCTCCTGTTTCTTCTGGCCTTTAAACGTTGTTGGTTTCTACAAGCTTAAGCATGTTGTAGGATTCAATTTTCTGTTGAGGAACTTCATTTCTTACATTATCTTTATTGCTAACATATGTGGGTTCTTTTTCTTTCTTTTAGGTGGAAAGGATTCTAGAATCATTCCAGTCTGTACAGGAGAATCTGAGGTCGTTTGTTTTTCCTTTATTGGAAGAAATATGAGCGGAGTTATGCTCAGTGTTGGAGGTTGCATCCAGTTCTCCTTTTGCACAAGTCCTTTCTATGAATAAAACAACACCAGATGTAGCATTATTCTATGATGTCAAAGTTGATTCTTGGAGAAACAGACAGAGCCAACCTGGCAAGGAGCCATACAGATCTCTTCCGGGTGATATGTTACTATTTACAGAAGCTAAGCCTGAATCTGTTTCAGACTTGCAACGGTCAGGAAGGGCATGGGCTTTAGCATCAATCACTAAGATATCTGGGGATGACAAAACTGATGACATCATATCTGCTAATTTCAAAGTTAAAGTATCCAATAACTTGGGCGTAAAAGATCGAACATGCAAATTCTCTTATGTGATTTCCTGATGAATATAACTAGTAACAAGAGAATATGGAACGCATTGCACATGTCTGCAAAACTGGAAGTTATCCAGAAACTCTTGTGTTCAAAAGCTATGGTAAGAAATCTGGAGAGCTTCATTGCACCCCGAACCCCTGAGATAAGAAAAAAGAAGACATTTAGAGCTGATATGGCAATGACATTCTTGAGTTAATCCTACAGTATTTCCTTTTCATTTAAGTTATTTTTCTTTTTGCTGAAAGCTAACTGTGAAACCAAATTCCTTTCTTCGTAAATGGCAACCTCTCTAAGTGATTTCAACTTTTATTGGTTTGGTTTATGTTAAATTGGTGGTCTGTCATCGACTCATCTAATATCTTTGGTTAAAAGAGTTGTATTATGATTTACTAATTTTTTTGAAAATTTTGCTTATGGTTTGATTTTTGTTAACAGGCTGAAGAACCTTGTAATCGTTGTCCCATAAGGAATCAGATCTCTAAAGAAAATTTATGTCCATTATCTGAGCTGAATGAGTCCCAAAACAAGGCAATAGTCAGTTGTATACATAAAAAACTATGTAACCACACAACTAACGTGGAACTTATTTGGGGGCCACCTGGGACAGGGAACACTGGAACCCTCAGCATGTTGTTGTGGACCGTTCTGCAAAAGCAATTTAGGATCCTCACTTGTGCTCCAACAAATGCTGCAATCGCAGAAGTGACCTCTGGTACTATGAAAGTAATGAGATAGTCAATTGAAGCAGGTGATGGAAGGGACATTTTGGTTTGCTCGGTCGCAGATATTCTCATATTTGCAAACAAAGAGAAGCTAAAAGTTTCTCCAGATGTTGAGGAAGTGTTTTTGGATTATCGTGCTGAAAAGCTTGCTGAGTGCTTTGGACCAATAACTGGTTGGAAGCCTTGCTTTACTTCAATGATAGAATTTCTCGAAGGTTGTGTTTCAGAGTACGAAGTTCTACGTGATGATCAATCAGTCAATGGTAGACGAAGCAATGGAATTGACAATAGGAATGTGGACCGTATTTTGTTTCTTAAGTTTTTGAGAGAGAAGTTTCGATCTTCTTCCATAGCACTCAAAAGATGTGTCTCTTCTATATGCATTCATGTGCTTGTAACTTTTATCAAAAAATGTAATATCAACAGCATGATAGTACTTGTAGACTTCCTTGATTCCTTTGAGACTTTGTTGTACCGAGATGATGCAGATTCTGAAAGGCTGAAAGAGCTTTTTTCTATTCCTGAATCTTTTGACACTTCTGACTCTTTTCAAGATGAGTTTAGAGTTTTGTGCCTAAGAAGGAAATGCCTTTCCACTTTAAGAAAGCTACGGAGCTCACTTGACAAACTTAAGCTTCCAATTACGATGAACACAGAAGCAGTTGTGAACTTCTGTTTTCAAATGGCTTCCTTAATTTTGTGCACAGTATCAAATTCATACAAGCTGCATTCAGTTGCTGTGGGGCCACTGCATTTGCTGGTTATTGATGCAGCTGCACAGACGAAAGAGTGTGAAACACTAATTCCTCTACAACTCCCGGGCATAAAACATATTGTCCTCGATGATGAATGCCAATTACCAGCTATGGTTCATAGCAATGAAAGCAATTGCTACTTGGCCTTTCAATATGTATCAGACACCAATATAAAGTCCTGATCATCGAGAGTGGTTGTTGTTGTTGTTGTCAATATTTCTTTCTCAAGTTTTAAACTTGCCCAAGGAAATCTTCTTTTGTAGGTTAACCACAAGGCAGGATTTGGAAGAAGTATGTTTGAGAGGTTGATTCTTTTGGGATATTCAAAGCAACTAGTAGATATCCAAATACTAAATGCATCCATCAATAAGTTGCTTCCCAAAGTCTGAATTTTACCAAAAAAAGGTCACGGATGCACCGATTGTGAAGAACGAAGATTATACAAAATGCTACCTTCCAGGCCCAATGTTTGGTCCATACTCTTTCATAAACATTTCTTGTGGAAGAGAAGTGCTTGATTATCAATGCAGTCGGAAAAACTTGGTTGAGGTGGCTAAAGTAATGAAACTATTGCAATTGCTTTCCAAGGGTATGATAGCGTGTGTAAATTTGTTTAGTATGGCATATGGTCATTTATTCTTTGTTTAGTCCAACAAAATCCTTGAAGCAATTGTGCTTTAAGCTTTTCAATAATAGCTTCAAGTTGTTTCGTGAAAATCGTTGGCCTATCTGTTTCCACTTTTTACCGGTTTGAACTTTCATCTACCTGTAGGACAACCGATTAGGACAAGTACAAAGTTGTTTCGTGAAAATCGTTGACCTCTATGTTTCCATTTTCTACCAGTATGAACTTTCATCTACCGGTAGGAATTCCTTACCTACCGGTAGGTCAAGCATAAATCCGAAAAGTTGGCCTTCCTGTTTTAGTCAATTTTTATTCATTATTTGCCATCTAACAAATCCTTGTTGAACATGGAATCATGGACCTATAGCTTTCTATTTTGGGTGTCTTATGTTAATCCATGCGGCTTTACCATCCGACAATATTTTGAAGCGGAAGCAACATAATCTAAACCGCAATGGATAGTAAAGTTGAACATCTGAAACCACTAATAATAACTGATTTGGCATAGCAAATAATAAGTATGAGTTCCTAATTAGATTGCGTAGGTACCGACATTAGTTTGAGCTGACAATATATCCTTAATGTTTACATTCTTATTGTTTCTTTACAGCATGCACTGCATCAAAACGAATGATTAGCATTGGTGTGGTATCCCCCTACTCTACTCAAATTGCAGAAATTCAACAGAGGTTGGGTTCGAAGTATGAGAATCTGGGTAATTTCTCTGTGAAGGTCAGATCAATTGATGGGTTTCAAGGTGGGGAAGAAGATGTAATACTTTCAACCATAATTTCTGCTGGTAGACAATCAGTTGGGTTCATCTCCAGTCCTCAAAGGACTAATGTTGCTTTGACTAGGGCTAGGTATGATTTCAAATCTGCTAATCAATTTGATGTACCATGTGGTAAACAAGGGAACCAGCTAACCTTTTCTTTTATCATAATTTAGACATTGCTTCTGGATTTTGGGCAATGAAAGATCACTGAGTAATAGTGGATCAGTTTGGGAAGAACTAATCCATGATGCCAAAGTTCGTGGGTGCTTTTTTAATGCTGATGAAGTTAAGGCTTTCGAGAATGTCCTATTAGAGGTTAAGAAAGAGCTTAATGAGCTGGGAGATTTCCTTAATGAAGATAATATCTTGTTCAAGAGCAGCCAGTGGAAGGTATGTTGGGTTGTATTAGTAGTTTACCTATTATCTTTTAGCAATTTATTACCCTCTTTATTTTGGCTGTGTAAGTACGCCATCTTTATGTTTAGGTTCTACCTACTTCTTCATTGCTTTGTTTTCAACTGTTCTGCCCTTAGGTGCTCTTTAGTGAATACTTCAGAAAATCTTTTGTAAAGCCAAAGACATCCGAGATGAAAAATTTAGTCCTTCTTCTGTTATCAAAGCTTTCTACTGGCTGGCGACCGAGAAGGAGAAATGTAGAAGTGGATTGCAAAAGCTCATCAAGGATTTTGAATGAGTTCAAGGTCTGAGAATTATACATAGTATGCTCCATTGACATAGTCAAAGAATCATGGTACACCCAAGTCTTAAAGGTCTGGGACATATTGCTGTTGGAGAAGATTTCAATTTTGGTAAAACATCTGGACGGGATATTTGGGATGTATAAAGTTGATTATCTCAATCGTTGTGAGGTGAAATGTTTTGAGGAGTAAGTGTATTCTTGTGTAAGCTAATGTACCTTAGTGTTTTTTAGTGTGAACGACTTAAATTCTTTTTTACCTATTAGATTAAAAATAGTGGAGTTTGTATATTCTTGTGTAAGCTAATGTACCTTGGCATTTTTAGTGTGAACAACATAAATTCGTTTGTACCACTTAGATTAAAAATAGTGGAGTTTCTACAATATGGATTTCCTATGATTGCTATTAGTCTTCTCCTTTGTCATTATCATAATAATATTAAGTTCTGTCTTTATTTGAGTTTAGGGATTTGGTTGTTCCGATGACTTGGCCATCCTCTCCTACATTGCTTCAATATAAAAATCTTAGTGAAGTTGAAAGTGAGAAAGATTTAAATGTTGTTTCTTCAGATGGCAAAAGCTACTTGGAGAACAAAAAGGTCAGTGAAAGTTTGTTACTGATGAAATTCTACACCTTGTCGTCTGGTGTGGTCACAAATCTGCTCTCATACTACAATGGTAAGGAAATAGTTCTTCCCTTTGAACTAACAAAACAATAGGAAGAGATAATTGATTTCAACGGAAGCAGTTTTATACTTGGAAGGTCAGGCACCGGGAAGACTACAGTTTTGACCATGAAATTGTTTTAGAATGAGCAACTGTCTCATATTGCATCTGAAGGATATCATGAAGTTCAGAGCAATCTCTCTCTTGTTACTAAGGATGATATGTTGCACCAGATTTTTGTTACAGTTAGTCCAAAATTGTGCTACACAGTTAAACTTTATGTTTCTCAGTTGCAAAGGTCAGTACAGAAATGATAGTTTGGTTTAACACTTGTTTTAGTCTTAGCTATGCAAAATCAGATACTTAACATATGTTATGACTTTAATTTTAAATAGTTTAGATAGTATGAGCTAAGATGTGAGTTTTGTTGTTGATTCAAAAATAGAATAGAGGCATACTTACATTTCTCTAGGTCCATCAGAGGTATTACTCTGTGGCATTCTACAACATAATAGTTCACTTGGTTTAATGTTTATAGTGTTCCATAAAAATGGTAGAAAACATTCTTGCGAAGTTATGAAATTTTGCGAAAACTTAATGTTCTTGTTGTCTTCTATTTGTTATGGATTGCTAAAGAAGCCTTTATAAGAAGTTTCGAGTTTATGATAATAGGTTTTTCCATACACTCATCCATGGATTTTTCTTTCTGCAACTGCATTGAGCAAAACCCCCTGAATGGGAAAGTTTTTGTTATGCCTTACCTTAACCATCTCATAATTCCGGGCATCCCTATTGGTGTTGTTTCTCTACTCCTCTACATGTTTATAAAGCTTGGGCCTTGGATTTATCTTAATAAACTGTTCTCATAAATCAAACTATATCAAAAAACAAAATACGCAAGTCTTTGTCTAGTTTATCAGAAGGATGAAACAAATCACTTGTCCAGGGGAACTAAATGTCATAGTATAACCAGGGACGAAGCCATAAATAAAGATATTGAGGGATGCCAAGACATCCCTAGCAAAAGCACTTCCACACTCATTGTCAGATGTTACGCCCTCAATTTTAAACATAAATATATAAATCATTTCGATAAAAGATACTCGCATAAGGTAGATAATACCCAAAATGAGTTTCCCACCTACTTAATTACAAATGAAGTCCTCAGGTTTAGAAAAATACATCATTGGCAACACGGTCCAAATTAATTTAAGTACAAATACTAACAAGTCATTAAATTACAAATGGTTTAGTCAAAAGAAATCAAGACTGATTAGTTACAAAATCATCTTTAACAAAAGTGGGTGTTTACACAGATGATTAAATAACTAGACTTCGTTAGCTTTCAAAAATGTCTTCCACACTGAGTGTTGGATGCAATGCAAGCTACTGCCTGGCACAAGGACCTGAAAAGAAGGATTTTGTTGAGCTACACTAGCCCATTTAGGAAATTCTCTACTCAAGTTAAATGTAAATGCGATGAAACATGCAACAAGAATGATTGATTTGCAATAAACGAACAAGAGATACAAAAAGGCACCACAATGAACCGAAGGACTACGATTATGGTATGCTATACGTCCTAACGCTATTTCTAACCAATTCATACATCAAGCTAGAAGCAACATTTAAACTTATATCGATCTAATAGACTACAACAACTGTTCAACCATCTAATCACTTTTCAAACGAACGCCACATCAACTTCCTCAACTCATACCATTCACCATGGAACCTCATTTCATAAAACTTTCCTTTTTGATTTCGAAAACAATTTTAGGGAAAACTTAAGACCACTTTGGGTCGAACTCCGTTGATTCAAGCTTGAATGCCGGAATCTGTTGATTTGTGCCTAAATACCAGATGCGTTGATTCGCTCAAGAATACCGGAGGATTTTAGATAAAATGTAGAGACCCGTAAATTTCTTTTAAATTTTAACGTTTTATAAGTGGACAAATAATGGTTTAATGTGAAAATTATAATTGTGGGTCAATGTGCTAGAGTTTGAAAAATCTGGGTGTTAATGTGATAGGGTGCATGTGTGTATATATGTGTGTGCCGGGAAAATTAATTCTCATTTACCCCCATCTCATTCGCTCTCCCGTTCTCTCTTTCTCTCTCTCCAAAATCAACTCAAATCAACCTTCAATCTTTCATCCCTACGAGTATTATGGTTCGTATCTCACTGGTTTAAGCTCGAAGGAGTTGTATTCCGGTTGGACCAAGGTTTTCGGAAAGGTAGGGCTCGAAATGTCACGCCCCACCTCGGAACGACACCCGAAGTGGGCCCGAACCGACACGACCACGTGGCATTCCACCTAGAAGACCAAGCCACACTTCACAACCTGACAGAATAAATACCCAACGGAAGACTTAATGACTTAAAACTTAAAAAATGTCAACGTATCGACTAACTAATCTCAACCTCGCACAATTAAAGCGAAACACATCTTGCTATTACAGAACCTCAACAACTGAACAACTCATATGAAACCTATATAACTTAAACGTTCAAAATCCTTTAGTTACATTATACACAAAATATACAAAATCGATTTCTAGATTCATTATCTACAAACCAGTTCGACCATCAACCACACTCGAAGCTAACCCAAATACACATCAACATGCTGACCAGTAGTGGACCCACTCTAAGCAACCTGCTACCTGAAAGACCAAGAAGGAAAGCTAGAGTGTGTGAGATATAGAAGTGCTCGATACAATATCACAATACCTGAAGGAGTATCAACATGAATCTGAATTCACCAATGCAATTGAAATACTAGAATGTATACAACAGTTATAACCAACATGTCTTCCAAACTCAACAACAACAACCAATAAGCATCCACATGTAAATAATGCAAGGAATACAAGCGTGAACGTAAATCACACATTGCATAGTGGCACGTCTGCCATATTCCCATGTACCCAAGACGAGGTGTTTCACATACCATGCTCCCATCCACCGGTAATTAGTCGGCATGGCATACGACATGGTATGCCTCACACACTAACCTTCGGTGGTTCAATCAACACCTATCAGCATGCATTTGAATCAAACACGCATATCACACCCAACTCTCGTGTCCTACACACCATGCTCCCAACCATCGTCCATTGAGCGATATGGCTTACGACATGGTATGCCTCACACGTAAACATTCACAATATATCAAAAGCTAAACGACAATAGCATGATATACACCCCTCACTACAACATCTCATTAAAAATGATCATATCTAAAGCTAATCATGAATAGCAAGAGATACACTCACCACTACAGCAATATTATGTGGAGAAGAACCATATCAAACACACTCACCTTTGATTCGACTAGAATATGCCAAACTTATAGTTTCGGCACATCCCATTTGACTGGCTCGTTACCTAAATACAAGCTAACTCATATTAGCATTCGTATCCCTTGGAATGTCTAAGCAAATATATGATAACTCCCCATAACTTTCCTACCATGCTAACACATGTCAAAACGTTAACAAAGTCACCTACCATCTCATAAAACATACAAACGGATATCCATTACCAAGTTGTGAAGCTAACCAAGTATTAAAGGATGTACACAAAGTATAAACATGCCACTTCATAGACCTATAAGTGTCCCCAAGCACGCATAGCTCTCAAACATAACATAAACCCAAAATCGGTAAAGAATCTTATGCCATTCCACAGTATTCTGACCATAACTTCTTTTAGGATTAGATTTAGGTCATGAAACTACCACCATTGGAAAGTACGTTTTCATTACATCAATTTCGATATAAAATTTGCCCAAAACGGAGTCTGGATGAAAAAGTTATACTTGTCCGAAGTTTTGCCAAAAATTTTGATTTTTCAATCTCTACTGGTAGGACATTTTTTCCTACCGGTAGGAAACCCCAAAATCACGAAAATGACTCCTCTGGACAGCATTCTACCGGTAGGACCTAGATTTCGCACAGAAAACTCCATTTTTCGAGTTCTCATCAACTCAACTTCTTTCACACCTCAAAACACATCTAAAACTCATCAAAAACCACACCAAATCATGCTCAAACTCATATATAACAAGGGGCTTTGCAAGAACTATCAGATACAAGGATTAAAACAAGTTCTAAACACCAAATTCAGGGATTTAAGGCCGAATTCTTAATTTCTCCAAGAACTCCAACCCACATCCAAATTAACCCAAACCCATCTATTCTAGGCTCAAACTCAACCTCCAAACATATGAACTCAGCATAATAAACATGAAATCAAATACAAGAAAGCATGAATTACCAGGTTAGAGCTTCGAAGTAAGCCTAGCAAGATCAACCCTACTTTTCTCTTTTTCTCTTCTTCTTCTCCTCTTGCTCTCTCTCTCTCTTTCTCTCTCTCTACATAGAATGATAAAAGCAAGGGGAGATATTTCTCTCCAGGATATTTGTTAACACCACAAGAAAAATCATCCTACGCAAGTAGAACCATTTGCAACTTATACTCCAACCCTCAAATCGCATACAAGGCCCTCGAACTTCTAATGCATGCAATCTAACTCCAAATCATATAATTCAAATAAAAGTGAATTAAATATTCTAAATATCCGGAACGGGTATTACATGTAACTTCTTGGGTTTCGTGCTCCGACTTTGAGGTAGGGAATTCTACCTCTCTTTATATGTTATTTGGGTGTTTTCATGTTTGTATTGGTTGTTGTTGAGTTTGAACGAAATTCGGTTGTTGTTGTAAGAGTCGGTTGGTTTTTCCCGTATTCCTACTGGTAGGCCCATCCTTCCTACCGGAACGAACGTTGTTGCTTTGCCATAAAATCAGTTTCCTATTGGTAGAAACTTTTTCCCTACCGGTAGAACGAGTGAAAAATTCTTCGTAATCAGCTCAAACGTACTGCAGCAGCTCAAAAGTTGCTCAACGTATTCAACTTCTACCGGTAGGAACTTCCCACCTACCGGTAGGTCAAGTACAAATTGTAAGTGCAAAATTGTCTCGTCCAAATGTTGGCCTTCCTATTTCCAGTTTCCAGTTTCTACCGGTAGGAACTTTTCACCGACCGGTAGGTCAAGTTCTACTGGTAGGACTTATTTACCTACCGGTAGGAGATTAAGCTGCTGCAGTGTCTTTCAGCTGCTTTCCTATATCTTCCAAATCACATTTTGAAACTTCTCATCGACTCTAATGGGTTTGTTTGCACATTCTTTCAAGTGTTTTGAAGAGTATTATTTGTCTCACTCTTAGAGTGGTATCCGATGGACTAGAGTGAACTCGTCATGTTAAGAAATGAGAAATGGATGATATTACACATTGAAATACGAGCGATACACCTGAACATGTCTACGGATCCGATGAGTAGTATTGCAATTCTTTTTCTTTCGACTCGTAGAATTCTTTAGATTCCTTTAGCATATGCTTTACAAACTCCAAGTATAGAAACTAGAAGACCGGGCATCGCAGAGTCTAGTCGTGAGTTGATATGTGGTATGTGAAGGTACGGGGGAGTGCTTAGAGGCACGGTGAGGACGTGTGGTATTGTGGTATGCTTAAAGGGAAGGGCGTGTATTAGTTAATTAGTCGGAGTCTTGATATAGTTGACAGTTTGGAACGTTTTGAAATGAAATCAATGTAGTGGATTGGTAGAGTGTTTAGAATGCTTGAAGTGAAATCGATGTTGTGAAAGAACTATTTGAGAGGATATAATAACTTGTGTCCTCAGGACTCATCAAGTCTTTCAATCCTTTTGGCACCCTCCCTATGAGGTTCAAGTGTAGAAATTAATGGATAGAGTATTGTAGGATTATATATATGGGCTTAATAT
This sequence comes from Rhododendron kiyosumense, assembly GCA_019656275.1. Taxonomy (NCBI): domain Eukaryota; kingdom Viridiplantae; phylum Streptophyta; class Magnoliopsida; order Ericales; family Ericaceae; genus Rhododendron; species Rhododendron kiyosumense. Next base: position 9,570 of record BPLS01031856.1, on the reverse strand, counting down.
GCTATGTCTGATGCGAATGAGTAAACTAATGAAAAGGCATGAACATGTATATTTGGGGAGTTAGATGATGGTTAATTGAAGTTTTGTGGTATGACCGATAAATTGATGACGAAGTTGATTATGAAATGATGACGACTATGAAAAGTGTGTGAGGTGACCCAAATGGTCGTTATTGAGGGAATAGACTTGGAGTGACCCTACGCTCGAGTGAGCTAGACCCGAGGTGACCCAAGTGCTTATTATTATTGAGGGAATAGACTCGGGGTGACCTTACGCTCGAGGGAAATAGACCCGAGGTGACCCAAGTGATTGTCGATGGGAAACACCTGATTAAAAGAAGGGCAAATTTTCATAGACGTCCCTCTAGTTTTACGGTTATTTCAATTTCGTCCCTTTAGTTTCAATTGTCTCAATTTCGTCCCTGTAGTTTGTTTTACGTTTCAAATTGGTAAAATCGTTAACACCGTTAATGAAACTAACAAAAAAATATGATTAAAAATTTAAGTGCTCCAATTTTCAATCCGGTTGAACCGGTGCTAAGATCTTATTTTTTTGATAATTTTATCCTAGATGGTCGTAATGAATTTTTGGCTCTAAGGCCTTTCAACGAGCACCTGAAGACTCCGTATTTAGTTTCAGGACTCTCTTAGGGTGCTCATTGAAAGGCCTTAGAGCCAAAAATCCATTATGATCATTTAAGATAAAATGATCAAAAAAATAAGATCTTCGCACCGGTTCAACCAGATTGAAAATTGGAGCACTTAATTTTTTAATCATATTTTTCCGTTAGTTTCATTAACGGTGTTAACGATTTTATCAATTTGGAACGTAAAACAAACTACAGGGACGGAATTGAGACAATTGAAACTAGAGGAACGAAATTGAGACAACCCTAAAACTAGAGGGACGACTACAGAAATTTGTCCTTAAAAGAAAGGAAAGGTTTTGCAATAAAAGGATTTGGCGAAGATCAATGTGGACACGAGAAAGATTGTAGTACCGTACGAAGAATAATTGGATGTTTTTGAATTGATTATAGACAAATGTGGAACGATGTGAATTTGTTAGTGTATTTAGTTAAAGAAGCAAACGGTTAGTGACATTTATGTGTAGTCTAGGACTCTTAGACTATAGCTTGCGAATTGTTGGTAGTCACTAGTGCATTGGGCGTGTCTGTCAATATTCACTCATTCATGGTGCATGATTCATCAAATTTACATATAGTTTGAGCATAGAATTCTCTACTGGGCTAGTGTAGCTCAATCCAATCTTTCTTTTCAGGTTCAGATGCTGGGCAATAGATTGCATGCATTGTGTGCTTGACAGTGAAAGACTTTTGGAAGCTGACGTCATTAGTTATTTCGTCATCTTTGTGAAGATCTCATTTTGTTAAAGATGGTCTTGTAATTAATTACTCTTGAAATTTTCTTTTGACTAAAGTTGGAATTATCTAAACTTAAGGACTTATTTGTAATTTAAAAAGGTGGGAAACTCTTTTGGTTAACGTATATGATATGCGAGACTCTTTATTGAAATATATCGTTTAATTATGTTGAAAAGCGAAGGCGTGACATAAAAATCCTCTTTTCAAAACTCAACTTTCTTTCATTCATAAAATCTTGATAGAACAAACCTTTCATTCTCTTCTTCAACAACCACAATCCCAAGCAACAAGCAATCCAAACATCAACACAAACTTCTAAAGTCAATCAAAATTCTCGTCATCATGCGAGACATTCAAGCCGTATAAAATATTCCCTTGGGTACGATATCCGATCTTTCGGATTATTATGCTTCAAATGACGTATTAGCCCTACGCTTTGGGTGATCATATATTTATATATCAACGGACGAAGCAAATACCCATCCTAGGATCTTTTAATAAAAAGAAAAGAAAAGAATTCACCCTTTTCGCAAAACTCTTTTCTCGCTATCGACCTTGATTTATAATTTATGTTGTGTGTTTTATCATAAATCTGCAAATAACTATAACAAATTTATCATGTACGTATTAAATAAGTTTACCATAAACAATGATAAATTTAGGGAAGTGATAATGTCAAAACTATTTTTGTTGGTGCCAAAAACTCTGGTGCACAAAAAGCTTGTACCATGTGCAATGTACAAAATTTTTATGCATTGGAGTTTTGGTACCAACAAAAATAGTTTTGGCATTATCACATCCTAAATTTATCATAAACTAAAAAATCAATAAATTTATCATATAAGCCAAAACAAAATGTATCTTACGATCAATCTATAATATTGGAGAATTGGCTTGTAAGATAGTAAATGAGGCGTAATAAATGAGAGGTTGGAGAGGGAGATAGATAGTTGTAATTTAATTAAATATTTAATTAATAAGGGTATAATGAGACTTTTATGCATGAATGAAAAGATAATTCCTGATGATTTTTATTTGGATTTTATAGACTGTTTAATTTTCTCCAAATAAAACACATATTTAGTAAATAAAACTATTGGTATATTATTTGGTGTACACTGCTTTTTGCGGGACGCACTTAGGGAGTCCTACACAAATAATCGAAGTGGCTTAATTTGTTTAAGTAAAAAATTAATCAAGCCTACAAATATTCAACTGAACTGATTTTTTTTACAAAACTCTTAAAAAATATTTTATGCCTTGTTCGGTTGTGTTTTTGGAAAAAAAATTTCAACTAAAAAATACTTATTACTCCTACTTTCAATCATTATTCTTATTTATCTCTCCACGCTCCAATTATTATTCTCATTTATCTCTCTATCTCTCTCCATTCATTACATCTATCTTCAATCATTACTCTAATTTCTCTTTCCACTAATTACCTAAAAACTAAATTCAAAAATTTTCAAATTTCCATCCAAATAGGCAAAATTTGAGCGATTTAGATCATTTGTTGGTGTTCCTACAAATCTAGAAATAATATTCATTGATACCCGCTAGAGCTGATTTTTTACAGGGCCCCCTAAAATATTATTTTAAAATTTATGAATATTTTTCTGTATTTTTTGTAGGATTCAAAATGAGCCCAATAAAAAATATAATGGATGATGCAATGGTTAGTGTGAGTGTACGTAGACTTACTGTTGTTGGTGTACCGATAGCAAAGGGCTCTTTTTATTTTATTTACTCTTTGCCCTTGCTTTGGCCACCATATTCCCTTCCCTTCCGAATCGGTAATCCAAACAAACTAGTAAATCCCCCTCAAAGCCCTTCGCTTCCCCACTAAACCCCCGCCCAAATCCAACCATCTCCCTTTTCCCCTCAACAGGTGAGCATTGTCTTCCTCCACGTTTATGCATCCATGATTCCACACATGTGCATATGTAGGTCTAGCATATACACGATCTTCTGCTTACTTTGAACATGTGGCTCGCACAGCAACTAATCGATACAAGTTCCAAAAGATTCGCAAAAATAGTTCACCGGTATACTTTGTCTGTGGATATGCTGCCTTGATTGAAAAAATAATCATTTCCGTCTGCTAGGGTTACTAGGGAACCGACTGATCTTCGTTTAATCACAACCAATGGATAACACTTGTTTTAGTAGACAATTTCGCAGTTTTTTTTTTTGTACTTGTTTGTTCCCTTATTCATTCTATGATAATTTTCCGGCGAAGTTAATTTTCTTAATCATGATTCATGGGAAAGGATATTTCAAGAATGATCAGAGACTGTACGTAGACCATAATCAAGTTGATTGGCTGGCCTAGACGCGAGATTGGATGGATGAAAGCACATTCGGGCATTTGAATGTGAGAGTTGTTAGGTGGGTAACTAGTGGTGTGCCCGGAAAAAGTTAATAGAAAAAAGCTATTTTCTACTAATTTGAAGAATTGTGGTGATGCTGATGGTTCATAGTTCGGGTATCGATTTCTTGGGGACTACAAGACCAAGTATACTTTATTTCCCAGATTATTTGTGCTCTAATTCAATGAGCAAAATGGCAATTTTATTTGTTTGATTTCCAAAATAGGAAATATAATGTTTGGTTAAATTAATCGATGGAGACAAATCTAGGGTTTTGGATCCCCCTCCCCATATAGGATGGTTTAGTATGAATTTAAGGGAACCATTGAATGAATCATGTGAATTCATCCGAATTACAAATGTACCACATTCATAAGAATATTGACATCTATCCAATTAGCCTAAACTACCCAGTACCAGTGTTCTATAAGGCGGGATTAAACGCCGATTAATCGGAATTTTTTCATCTCCGGTGAGATTAATGGCTCAGTGGTTGGGTTTGGCGGTCGGGAGGTTAATCGGTTCGGCGATTAATCAGAAATTAGCCGATTAATCGGTTAAAAGGCGATTAAATAGTTAAAAGGCGATTAATAGGGGTAAAATAAGTATTTTTCGAAAATAAAGGGGGTTAACTGTTATTTTTCGAAAACCAGTTTAAAGGGGCTTCGAATACAGATTTATAGATTAGGGCTTTGTTACTCGGCCTGTCGCTGCAAACGATTGATCGATCGAGAGTGAGGTCGCCACAGCCTATGAAGTCGCCGCCGTCTGCCATTGCCGCCGCCGCCTGCTGTAATTTCTCTCTCTCTCAATCCCTCTCTCTCTCGTATGATTTCTCTCTCTCTCACAGTTTCTCTTTCTCTTTCGATCCCCCCCCCCCCTCTCTCTCTCTCTCTTATAATCCCTCTAGTGGATTTTTTGCTGTCGGAAAGTTTTTATTTTGAAAGTCCTGGGTATATGGCCACGTCTGGACACTCTGGAGTGTGGACAGTGGCCAAAATGTAGTATTTTTTTTTTCAATCTTAAAACAAATTAACAAAGTGTAGTTGATTTCGTACTTATTTGAACGTTGAAGTTTGTAATTGACTAGTAATTTTCCGTACTTGTTTTCATTTGGTTTGAACGTTAAAGTTTTTAATTGACTAGTAATTTTCCGTACTTGGTTTTATTTGGTTTGAACTATGAATATTGAACTTCTGTCTCTATATTTGAAATGTAGAGAAGTGTTAACATTGAGTATCCGATAGCCAAAGAGAACTAAGAATTTTTTTGGGAGAGAAGATATATCACATCGACTAGAAAAACTGTGATTATTAATGGAAGGGACTCTAGGGAGGTTGTAGAATATTTTAAAAAAAAAAAACCCGACTAATTGCTAAAAGGCGATTAATGGCCGATTAATAGGTCTCGAAGCTTGAAGGTGCGCTTTTTAGAACATTGCCCAGTACAATTACGCTTGATTACATATTTGTTGAATGAACCAATTTTACAAGACACGGGATGTACAATAGCTTGGGGAAGTGTTACTCTAGTCCCTGCACTATTAGTCGATGGGATTGCTCATCTTATGTGCTTATTTCTTCCCTAACTAGTATTCCGGCTAATCGGACATGACCTCGTAGTCAAAAGGTTTGTTTGTGAGCTCAACTTGAGGTGTGAGGTGTCTTGTACTTCAAGACATTGCTTGATCCTACCTCCTGGGTAACCTCATGTTCGTCCAAAGCATTATGAGATTGTTTTTAATTGGACTGGTAGTCCGCTGTATGCATGATTTTTCTCTCTTTGTTAATTGGCTGTGGGATCAGGTCTGGACTGCTAAAACATGACACAATGAATTCAGGACCTTTTCTGGTTGCTTTACCTCTGAAGCTCTGGGTTTGGTTTCCCCATGTTTACAGGCTTGGAGTCTGCTTCCTACTGCAAGCAAGGTGAAAGCTTGCATTCATATTACGATGACAACTGACCCAATTCTTCAAGATCAAAAGAAACGCACCTCTGATGCATTACAGCGAAGGTTTGCCCTTGCGGAAGCTGAGCTTCGTGTACAACAACAGAAGAACAAAAAGAGACCTCATGAAGAAAATAAGGAAGTTACTCTTGACGTGATTTCTTCTTCCGCTGATGTGATTGATGCATTACTCAAACCCTCTTTAAATGCTTCATCCAAGAAAGGTTTTCTTTTTTCCTTTGTGATTTATCATATGAGAAAAATTCAAAGTTTGCTTGAATTCTTTTGCTATACTGACCCTGTGGCGATGAATTATTTGGTTTCATATTTAAAACAACCTTCCTGAAAGTGTAATCGTTTGAGTATACAAAATACATGTAAAACAAGATCCTGGGTGAAATGATAGGACCAAGGGGATGCCACCCTTATACAAATGAAAGTGATAAAGAAAAGGCCATATAGCTGACTGCACCCAAAAGAGACCAATCAATAAAAAGATTTATACTCATCAGAAAAAATAATAGAATATGCAAGAATAAAAAGGTGGCCGTGTTTCTAATTTTGTGAGGTTGAATTTTGGAGATGGGCCTTCGGTGAAAGGAAATTTGATATTGTAATCAAAACTTCTCTTTCGAGATAGTGGATCCTCCAAAGAAAACAAACAAGATGACGACAATTGTTGATATGCTTTTTTTTTCCCCCTTGAGACTGATTGGAGAAATATGGGCTTAGTTGAGTTTAGGATTAAAGACTTCCATTACACTACTTGAGGCTCTTTCTTTCTAGATGACACTATTGTAAGGGAAGATTGAAAAAAATTGTGTCCTTGTACCTTAAAGCAAGTGTTATTGAGGTTTACTTACTGAAATTGCCCATGCTCCATCAATGAGAGGTTAAGTTTACTGGCCAAGTTGCCTCTCTCATCAGCGGAAAAGTAACTAGCCAAATGTTCTTAGGCTCTGTTCAGTTGTTGGGAAAGTTGTGTGAAAAATTGATTTACAGGAAAAGTGAATTGAGGTGAAACAAAGGAAATTGAAATTTTTATTTTTGTGCATGTTCTCTTGACAAAGAATCTGGCACGAAAACTAAAATTACTTACTTTTGGCTCCATTCAGTTGTTGGGAGAATATTGCTTGGGAAAGTATTCTCATGAAAAGGAGAATTTTTTCCTCTGCGTGTTCTCCTCAAAAGAAGTCTTGCAGGGAAACTAAAATTTATAGAAAACGTTTCCCAGTGGAAAAGTTGAGGTTGTTGGACCCACAACTTTCTTGGTAACTGAATACACAAAAAGTTACGGGAAAGTTGATTTTTCCATCATTTGCAATCCTTTCCGTGCAACTAAATGGGGCCTTTAGTAGGATCTATATTGCAGGAATGTGTTTCCCAATGGGAAAGTTGAAGTTGCGGGTCCCACAACTTTCTTGGTAACTTAATACACATAAAGTTACAGGAAAGTTGATTTTCTCATCCTTTCCCCTTCTACTGAACAGAGCTTTAGTGAGCTTTTGAAGATCAACTCACCTTGTGCTACTAGTAGCACATTAAGAGGAGAGTCGTTATAGTAGAGGTATCACTTGTTGTAATGGATTCTGAGGTGCAAAGACCACCGGGCAAAATATCCTTAAAGTAGATGATCTCATCATCCAATGACTTACTATAGAAATATCATCCCCCCCTTTTTTTACGAGCAATGGAGATTCGCCCGCCTTGTTTCAGAACTGCCTTGTCTGGTTGCCATATGGAGGTTTTCTACCACTTATTGGGTTTTGAGAACGGGGATGTGATTTAAATTAAAAACCCACGTGATGTTAGGGGTGGGGATGCTTTTAAGAGTCTGCCCCTATATTTTGTTAAAATTAGTAGGCATTGAAGAAAAACATTTTGGAACTGTATAGCAGTTTTACGACATGCCCCAACATGTTCAACCATAGTTTATGGACTAATTGCCGGCACAGTATGTCAAAGGAGTGAAAATTTTGTGATTATGGCAAAAGGAACTTCAAGACAACTTGGCGTTTGTCACATAACTACTTGCTCTTGCTGCTTGCAAATACCAAATTGTTTGCAATCCAAGAAGAAGAGTTCACAGTCCTTAAAAAGCGAGTCTTGTCGCTCTTTCTGTGAATTGTCATGTGAGCCATAGGGTTCCATGTGCAAATCATTCATTTGTTCCTAGTTATTTCGGATGTCACAAGCGTATGAAAGAATGCAGGCACGGGTGGGGAATATGAACCATTATGTGCGCTGTTGGCCTCCGAGGCAGTGACGGGTCTGGGTACCAGTCCATAATCGTGGATTCAGTTTATTGCTTTTCACTGCTATCTTATATTGGGTCCTCATTTCTTCAAATTTGGAGCTTCAGCTTCCTACCTGCTCTCTCACCTATCACCTGCTTCCTGTATATATTCCATGGCATTGTGATCTTTCACTATCAAGTCAATGGGATGTCCTATGAGAATGGTGGAAAAGTAGCAATCATATTATCCTAATCTTGCTCTAGAGAACGTCAAAGAAATTGTTTTGAGTTGACGCTGTTTAAAGAATAGGTCTAAATGGTTAGGGCTTGAAAACTTCATTAAGAATTGGAACTTTGTTCTTTATAATTGGTGTTCCTTGAAAAACTCTACGCTTTTCTTGTACTGTGGGGTTGAAAAGCATAGAGTTTGTTCCTTATAATTGATGTTCCTTCAATGTAGGACATTTTGTATGTCTATTACGAGATAATTGACCTTCATTTATGTTGTTGGTTGGTATTGGTGTTTTCAGTTTACCATGTCCATTGAAGAGGAATCTGTTTTTTCCTGTGATTACAGGTTTCAGTGTATCTACAGTATGATCTTGTGGTCAAACATGAGATATGAATATGTTCAGGCTTAAGTAGTTAAGTTGTCTGGTACTATCTAGAATATCCTACTATGCTTTTGAGGTTCTCTCTGTGATTGATTTTTTCGTGCTGGTCTATTTGTAGGGAACTTCTCCTTCTCCGGCCACACTACAGCACAAGGTAGGCTTCTGTTGTCATTACATGCACCTTGCTGACTGTTATAAACTTATATGTATGCTATAGGTGTACAATTCTTTTAATTTAGCCTAGAGGTCTATATATCTTTATATTGGTGTTTTGTAATTTTGTCCTGAGAGAGGAGTAAACTGTCATTGTAAAAACCAGACGTGGAAGCTAATCATGCAGCATATTTTGAACTCTCTCATCCTGTACACGAGAATCTGCTGCCGACAAGTCTCAAGGTATTTTGATGTTATGACTTATCATTGGTGCTTGCCATTGATTCTACTGTACTGGTTAAAATGCAAGGAAGCATTTTGTCATTTTTTGCTCCCTTTGTCAGTATTTTCCTGGAATCATGCAGATTTCTGACACAACAGGAAACGCAGTCAGTCGGGTTTTGCACGACCTCCTCCAAAATGGTGATTCAGCTCAGAAGTACATGCAGGGATCCAGAAGCATGAAAATTGACGACTGGATTCTTCTTGATAATGTAGTTCAAGGTCACAGTAGATCTCTTGATGCTCGTATCAGGGCTTTGCAGATTCACTCTAAGCGGTCTAAAAAGCACATGTCTATGAAGCAACATAGAAGATGTGGATCATTAGATTTGCCTCAAGAGTTCTTTAGGTGAGTGACACGCCTCTTTACTGAGCATTTGTCTTAAATTGTGATTCTTCTTCCTACTTGGACTTGGACTTGGACAGCGGGTTATTGTTTTCCAGTGTTGAAAAACTCCCAAAGTTTGTTATAAAAAAGGTTGTTTCACTTGTTCTCATTACAAGTTTTCATGTACATAATTTGTTAATTGATTAATACCTTAATTGGTAGGACAAACTACAAAGCAGCTAGAACTAAAAACTTC
>BPLS01031855.1:50384-62530 GCA_019656275.1 Rhododendron kiyosumense | reverse complement strand
ATATATATAACTATACATATTATATATATATTATACGGTTCAGATCGGTTTTGAACCATAACCGTGAATATGAATCCACAAACCAAATTAATTATAAACCATATAATGCGGTTTCTAATTTTTTTAAACCATGACCAAACCATACTACTAAAAAACCGAACCAAATCTTTCGGTTTGGATTGGTTTGGACTGGATTCACGGTTGGACGGATATTTTGCTCACCCCTAGCTTGTAGCCAACAAGTTCCTAGATTCTCCAAGGCTGTGTATAAAAGGTTTTTGTCATTTGAAAAGGCAAATGATGCTTGGAGGTCGTATGAGGAAGCTCAATCCAATATGCAATTACTGCCTCAACAAGAAATCATCACCGATTACCTATTTTTGCTCGTATCTGTGCACTCAAACATGGATGGCCATGGCCATTGTAGTTCAAATAGGTCTTTTTTACTCAGAGCAGCAACGACATTTGTAATTTTCTCCATGACATTTTAATGTAGTGGTCTATTATGTTGCTTTGGGTCTGCCAAATGGATATATTAGTAGTGAACCAAAGGGAAACATAGCAGTTTGGAGAAAAAAATGTATTACATGAGATTGAAGTGTTGATGGTGGAAATCTGGTCTTTTTGTAGAGAAATCTGGTCTTTTGAAGGAATCAACATTGGTCTTTTTGTCAAGCTTTGTTGTTTTGGAATTGTACAAGTGGTTGAATTAGTTCGCAGCGCATTGAATTTGGACAGAAACATTTGGATGATCTCATTTTTCCTATAATGCCTGCACAGTTTGCCTCTTATTCTCAAGTTATCCTTTGTGAATTTAACTAGTTGACAGAGTTTAATGTGCTGCACATTTTTGCCTGTTATACATTCACTCATCTGTAATTTTTTTTGATGGACTAAACTGGAAATTCCAACTGCTCTTGACAGAGTATACTCCATCTAGGACTAGAAATCCTTAAAATGGGAAGTTTAGACACCTGTCACAACTTGATTTTACCAATTTCTCTTGAAGGCACCAAGAACACATTCAGAACCAACACATATTTTTCATCTAACAACATACAGGAAATCCAAACCAACATATATTTTCCATTCAACAACACAGGCATTCGAAACACACTCATTGAGTTACAGCTACTGGAATTGCTTCTCTTTCAGCTTCATCTATGTTTCCCGAGTAAAAATTGCCAAGTATTAGAGCTAGCCCTAACTAAAAATTACTTCTCTTTCAGCTTCATCTATGTTTCCCGAGAACAAATTGCCGAGTATTACATTAACTGTTAATCTCATACACTGTAACGATAAGGATTTTCGACCCAATTTTTTTTAATACAAATTTATATTGTTAAATTTCTAATTCAATAATTAATTAGATTGAATAATTAAAATATATTATTATGTGTACAATTGATATTATTTACACTATTGTATAAGATATATATTTATACTTTAGATATACAGGGAATTAGATATTCATATTCATCTCTTATCTTTTCTATCTAAACCTTAACTAAAACTCTATTCAAACTAACTCTCCATTTCCTTCTCAAACTCTCCCACCTCTATCTTTATCCTCTACACCCCACATTTAGGGGATTTTGTTCCCCTATTTCTCTCTCTCTCATTCTATACATAAACGTGTTCACATACATTTTCACCTTATACATAAACGCGTCCACACACATTAAAATTAAAGAAAACCCCACCAAATGTGGCACTTGTCCCTAACCGCCGAGAACGGCCCACGATCTTCTCCCCACGACCATGGAAATCGCTAACAGGTAAACGAGGTGGTAGTAAATGACAGCAAATAAATCAGGTACGCATTCTGTCTTTCCCTTAATTACAGAGTTGATATTCATTCCTCAAACAGATACATTAACTTAACCATCGGAGGGTCTACGACCGGAAACACCTCCCTAGCCAGTCCATGGACTTCTTGCAGGAACCCATTGAAGGCGGAGTTTGGATTAACCATTCAGATTTTGGCATCAACAAGTACTATAACTTCCATCAGATCAATACGGATATATAAATAAAGTTACCCAAACACCGTGAATATTTTTGGAAAAAAAAAATCCATACGGTGTACTCCCTCCGTCCCACTTTATTGCGCCTGTTTTCTTTTTGGGCGTCCCAAAAAATTATTTATATCTCACAATCTATAATATTATATATATTCAATATGGATCTTGTTTGATAGATCTCAATTTATTTTTTTAAATAAAGTTTTCAAAATCATAAAAAACATTATAAATTGTGAGATATGAACAATTTTTTGGAACGTCCCAAAAAGAAAACAGGTGCAACAAAGTGAGACGGAGGAACAAAAAAGAAAAAGGAAACTTACCTTTGGGAGCTTCGGTTAGCTCAAGTCACTTGGTCTTGTTACGGTTAGCTGATGTTAGCTGTTCGATCGGTGGGGGGAAGGCTGGATAGACACTAGTTTGAACCTTTTAAAACTTTTGCAACCATACATATATTTTGCACAGACAGTACCGACACATTATTGTTCATGCGATGATTCATATAGAGTTGTGCTAGCCAAGATTTTGAATACCGTATCGGCGAGAGTACCAGTTTTTCTATTGGTACGGTACCGGTACCGGTTAGATACCGATACCGTTTCAGATTTAGCGCTATTACTATTACATATAGTTGTAAATCAAATATTCTTGGGTTAATTCCAGATACACCCCCTGTACTTAGGTCATTTTTCAATTACACCCCCTCTACTTCATTTTTAATCACTCACACCCCTTGTACTTAAGACTAGTTTGGAACTGTTAGTATTTCCGTCTAAAGAAACGAAAAGACTGAAATATACCCATTCGTATTTCGTTTCTTTGAAAAATCATAACTTATTCATATAAGGTCCAAAAATATTCAAACCAGGGCCCAAACTTGCGTAACATCCATATGTATCTACTGTAAAAATTGAAAGATTAGTTATCAACCAAATATTGTCCAAATTTCAAAAGAACAAGCTGTTCTACAGAAAGACAGGGCCTGTAAAGACCCGGTATTTAGTTTAGTAAATAATAATAAATATCAAAACAAAAATATTATTTTTGTTCAAACAATTATTTACGTCGTCACACCAATTTTATTTTCATAATGGATCGTGTGCGCGCATAACCGATGAACATTTTTTGTTTTTTTCTTGTGTATATGTGTTGCCTCGAACCAAAATCAAACCCTTTCCCCCTTCTTAAAAAATTTCGGCTGAGTGAGGGGAGACAAAATTCCCCATCTCCTCCTTGATTTCCTCCCCTTTAGACACCACATTGTTACCCCTTGGGTAAAACTCTTCATGCAAAATCCAGCCCTTTTTTTTATAATAACCCTTCCTCGCCTTTCTTTTCATTTCTGTTTTTTTCCCAGCCTCTACTATTCGGCAGAGAGAGAGAGAGAGAGAGAGGGGGAAAGATAGTGTGTGTGTGTGTGTCGCCATCACCACCACCTTCTCACCATTGCCGCCACCTCCTACCGCCTCCGGCCACCACTCCTACTTCCATCACCACTGCTCGAGCTCCAACCCGCCGCCGTTTCTTTCCGAACCCCGTTTCGCAGGACGAGAGGTAGTTAAATTCCCTAAGTATATTTATTTTACGTGTGTATAGTTGATGATGTAAAGTTTGAATACTCGTGGAAGCGTTTAACAAAATGAACAGTGTGAACGATATATGATTGATTGAGCCCAAGTAGAAAAGAAAAAGAAAAGAAAAAGAAAAGAAAAGAAGAGAACACAAATTCTTTTTCCATGGCAATAATCAACTGTTGAATAAGTAAAACATTTTCAGATTAAAGAATGAAGATCTAAGTATATATCCACCCATTAAGTTATGTACTGATTTGACAAAGCTTTATTTACTCAACTAGGTGCATGCTGACGTGCAAGGTACATCCGTCATGCCCGTTACGGAAAACCGAGTCATGCCCATTGTGGAAATCGGTTTTCGTTGTCCCTGTAATTATAGATAAGTTCTTGCATTTAACAAAAAGGCAGAAGTTATTTGGCAAATGGCATGACATTGGGTGCAAGTTTTTTTATACAACTGCCAAAGGGTTAGAGAAAGCAAAAGTAGAGTTCGTACAAGTTAGACAAAGCAAAAGTCTTTGGTCTGCGAATTCTCCATGCCAAAAGGTTGCGATAGAAGCTGACTATTTGCTTTTGCTGTGGCTGTCTTGAGTTTCTTCAGTTGTTGGGGAGTTTGTTGTTGGGCTGCTGTTTGCTGGGGTGTCGATTGCTGGGCCGGAGGTTGAGGTGTTTGAGTTGTGGTCTCCCTTTTTGCTTTTCTTATTTGTAGTGTTTGATGGTAGAGCAAGAAGTGCTTCTGAACGGTTAGTTGTTTCTGTGCGTTTGTCAGCAGAGATGGTGTGCACGTTTAACTTTCATTGGCTGATTCTGGCATAGCTGTATACGTACAAGGATGGTGAGATCAAAAGTAAATGGGGAATCTTTAATGTGCATAAAAGTGATCAATCAAGCAGACCTAAGGGGGCTGTGGCAAGTGGGATTTTAGTGAAGACATACCAACAAAGGTTATGTACATCTAGGAGGTAAATAGCAAATCATAGTAACAGAAAAAGATTGAGTAGTTGTGAATGATTTGTCATGGGAGTTACTATAGTGCATAGTTGGGTTTTCGAAGGCTAGGTGGATGGGGAAGAAGAAAGAACTCAAACTAATACACATTGATGGATGTAGTGAAATGTATAGATCACCAACAATGCAGATGGTCAGAGAATGAAGGATGCCAAAAGCCACTTGTATGATGGTGCTATTTAAAAAGAACTGTAAATGAGCTAGTAACGAATTAGAAGAAAGAGAAAATGGGATATTCATTTGGCATTTATCTATCAGTTGTATCTTAGGCAATTAACTGTTCCAGGACCATTGCTAATTTACGTTTACTTACACGAAAAAAGTCTGTGCAAACTTGTCAATCACAGCATGAACTCTCCGCTCTATTTCTGACTTATTGTGTGCGATATTGAGTATCTGATAATCATATCGCAACAGACATTAGACAAAACAATAAGTGATACCATGCACACGCCACAAGGTATAACAAAAAGATTTTAGGGTGCCTGTTTTGGTGCACCTTTGCTTACTCAATGCATTTTGCCTTCACTATGAATGTATGCCAGAGCTGTTCGCTTATCAGTGGGGTTAAATGGAAGGAAGTGAACCTCTTGAATGCCAGCCCATGCCTTATGTTCAGTACAAGTCATGGAAAGAAAATACAAAAATTAAACATTAAGCGAAGAAATGGTCACCAAATAATCCAACGGAATAATTTAGGTGCATTGTTTTTCAGCTACTGGAACATTATGTACTACAAAGTTCATTCAATAATTGACATACCTCTTTCAGATCAGCCAATGTTCCTACAATAGCAGTGTCAATTGCATCTTTGTTTTCCACTCTGGAGGCTCTTATAGCCATTAAAACTACAGTATCTACATCTACTCCTCTAGCAAAGATCTGTGACAATACATCCAGGAAAAGGGTTGGAACAACTACTACACTGTACAATCCAGAAATTCAAACTGGAGCAAACAAACCCTTCAAAAAAAAACAAAAACAAAAAACAACCCTAATAAGACTTTTGTCAACCGTCAGCTTGTTCAACTGTCAGCAAGTTGGACAATTTCTACTTGTTATCCCTGTGGCACTTAACTTATTCTCTTTCTTAATTTCCTGGTGACCATAGTTGATACCCTTTGCAAAAAATATTTATACTTGAATCTCCACTACAACAAAGAAATGGTACTGTAGAACAGCGGAAGGTTTTTGATAGCATTCATTTACTCAACTACAGCGTGTAACTTCCGTGTTTAGGAAAAAAAAAAAAAAACTAAAGCGTGCAGCGTTTACTTTATTTGGAGATTGTGTGCGAAATCTCTTCTTCTCTTTCTCGTTTCAATTTCAAGCCCTAACACACACACACACACACACACTCTCTCTCTTTCTCTCTGAACTTAGATTTCAACTGCAAGACGCATGGCGTAGCAACAGAGCTCCGTCTTTGGAGCTGAACTCTGTCCTCAAAATCGATCGATTTGCGAATGGTGCCCTGAGCTTATCAATCACATCCTCGAACAACCTCACGACAACGATCCGTTCCGGTGTCACAACCACTACTCCGTCCTCCCTCCACGCTGCCGTCGCCGGAAAATCTTCCTCTTCTGGGTTCGTTTCGCACCGGTTGAAACCCCATGGGAATTGTGCCCTCTCTTTGGTTCCATCCTCTGCCAAACCATCACCTCTCTCCTCTTGCCCTCCAAGAAGAACCGTAAAGAATGTTTCTTGGATGAAGGGCCGTCGTTTCAGAGCATTTCCTGCGTACTGTACTCGTTCTGAGTCAGACCCAGATGTGACTTCACCTTCATCATCGCCCACGTTGAAGTCCACGGTAAGTTCTTGTTGATTCGAACTTGTGTGTTAATTTTGATGGGTTTTGTTTTGATTCTTGGATTTGCACTTCACTTTTGTGGAATTTGTAATTTTTAATTGCAATGTGGTGTTGTATCTTTTCTTCTTCAACTGAATTGGTAAGCAACTTCTCATTTCTGGGTTATTGTGATGTTTTATACTAATGTCTTTAGTTCGTTGTTTGAGCCGAATGTTCTTGAGGGCTCTAGCCTATATCTATCAAGAAAAAAGAAATGGTGTTCTTAGGTTCGCAGCGGTAACAAAAAGTTTTCCCTTCATTTGTTGATTTGGGGGTATATTTAGGTATTGAATCGAGTGATTAGTGGCGCTGGTAATGTGATAAATTTGATGGAGACGGAAATGGGGTTTTCCACGGTGAAATATTTTGATCTTTGCTGGGATTGCGGTGGACAATATTGATTGCTTGCAAAATGCAAAATAGGAATTCCATTTACACATTAATCACTGATGAGAGAAACAGGGAGATTAAGATTTTATATATCATTATTTGTATGTTCTTGTTTAAGGATTGGCCTTAACATTGATGGATAGTTGTGGTGCATTTGAATCCCTTGATGTGTGCGTCTGGAAATTTCTTTCCACTTCTTTTCAGGAAATTTAGAATACTTATCTACTTTCTAATACTGATGTTGGAAGAAAATATGCGTTTATATTTGATATAAAAGAGTCTGTACTTCTGAGGGGGCACATGATTTTTATCTGAATGTTGGGAATGGAATTGTATGCTGTTGATTCCTCTTTTTTTTCTTCTTAATTGTTTCGTTTCCAGTATATTTGATGTCAGTTTACTTGAGATTCCTACTTACCTTGAATAATGAATTTCAGTTTCATCATGGGCTTGTGTGTATGTTTATGGTTCTTAAGGCACTCAAATGGACTTACGGGCAACAAGAGGAACATTGTATACGCGACCACGAACAAATCCAGCCAACTATCTCTTAGCTAGCTTTGTGAAAGAGTACATGTCCAAGTAAATGAGAGAAAACTGACCACATTGAGTGACTGAAATAGGGTTGTTTACTGGGAAACATTATTTTGTCCTATGGTGCTTGCTAATCAAACATGGGGCTGATCCCCAAATCTTACATTAGTGGTTACTCCGAATCTTGGGACAGAAGTCCAGAACCCTCGTAAAATTGCGACAAACAAGATTTCTTGGTGGTAATAAGAATTGAACATTGAATTGGGAGAATGAAAAACCGAGCTTCCTGGAAAATTGGATGAAGTAAAGATAATGGAATTATGGTTGCTTCCTAATGCTGGTATAGAAAGAAGAAAATCAATAGTATTGGAATGGAGCATGCCTCGGACATTAGTAAACATGATTTAACTTTTAAGACATCGTGTCTGATTTTAATGTGTCAATTGGAAAGAAACCATTGTATAGGTTCAATTTTCTGTGTTTACATTTTAGATCTTGTAGCTAAGTAATTGTAAAAATCAAAGAAAATGGTAGGACATGGGCTAAAGGGTCTCCGTTTATGACTCATCAACTCATGTGTTGAGTCTTATGTCAATTCTTATTAGGTTAGAACATTGTAATTGGTACACATCTTTTGATTGTTTAAGTATAATTTTCACTGCTTGGCTAGGCGAGCTTGTTGTGGGAGTGGAGTATGTACTTGGGAATTTACTCCACCCATTTGGGTCCTACCTTCTCTTAAGATGGATGTAAGCCCCCGGTAATGTTTTCTTCATTGTTCTTGTTATCATCAATAATATTTCCTACCATTCCGATGAAATCTTAGTAGGAATAAGGGAGCGTTAGCAGCCTATATGTATGTAATCTAAAGCACGCTGGCACTAAGCATGAATTTCATGGTTTCTAAACTCCTGATTCTTATAGAAAATGCATGCAATAATTTGTGAAGCCAGATGGTATTTATGGATATCTGCTACTTAATATTGTGGTTATTGATTGATAGGAAGAACTTAGGACACCTTCGAAGATAGCTACTATCAAATCACTGTGGAAATGTCATATAGGACGATCTAAATTTTTAATCATATTTTTAATAGATTTTGCACAGTTATGGAATATTTTTGTTTTCAATATGCAAAAGATTATTAGGTAAAGCTTCTAACACACAAAAAAAAAAACATATCTAAATAAAGGTACTTCATCCTTCTAGCTCTATTTAAAATTATTGACTTATTTTAATTTGTAACGGAATCAACAACAAGAAAACTCTTGGCCATAATTTTCAGATCAAGTGCAATAAAATTGAAATTACTTTCTTAAATATATGTCGAATTGTCTTAGTTTCAGAAGATAGGCTAATAGTTTGATATGGCCTTTACCCTGCTTGTTGTAAGTATTTCCAAGAAGCAGGACAACATAAAGTTCTCTGAGAAATATCTTTGCTCGTTTATCAAAATCAGTGCATTACATTTATCGAACATATCAACATAGTGTGTGTTGCATAGATACTTTGATGATCAATTGCATCTATGTGTCGTGACATCGGAAGATCCATGAAGTTAACGTAAAAAGAAAAACCTATATTCAATCTCTGTAAATTTGTAGCATTTGATTCAAGTATTCATGTTTTTAAATGTGTTCGACCTTTATGAGGAGCCAGTGAGAGGTGTATTCTTCCTCTCCTTTATCATGAGACTTATTTGTCCACTCCTTTATCATGAGACTTGTCTGAGTTTATTGGTTTACATACGTTATTTTGTTGGTTTTGCATGCTTTATCAGGTTTGGGTGGCATACAAAGAATCAAGTTGGCTATTGAGTTTCTGGTATTGGACTATCCTAATGTGAAGGTAGATTAGCGTAGCAAAAACTTTATTTTTTTTCTTTCCAAACTCTAGGCATTTCACGGTGCAACTGTGGCTATTGATCCTGTTGTAGAACTTTTTGACTTGCAAGGCTGAACAAACCATCTACCCCTGCCCATAAAATAAGCACAACCAAGCACACCTATAATGGGCTTACAAAGCATACTTTAAGACATACAGATAGGTTCCTCCAGACACACCCTGTGATTATCTATCCGCAAAGTTGGGATCTCCCCTAAAAAACATACACTAGCGCCCCCCACCCCCACATGAAACACAGCTTCTGTGTGATCCCCAAGTGGCCAATCGGTCTTTAGTTGATGGTCTACCTAGGATGGCCAACAATTGAATAAATATCCATCTAGGAACTTGTTTCTTGACTTTGTGTCCATATTTCGAAATGGTTTTGGTTCTAAGTGTGCCTCAAATATGTTGTTTCTGGTTCCAAGTGCATGTGCCTCCATGTGATATGCTGTTTTGCGGCTGCTGCTGTGTCCATCTGTTCCACAGAAGGGAACCTTTCAGCCTTAAGGTGCATCTTCTACATATTGATTTTTCTATTTCGCTTAATTTTTTCATATCTTGGTTTTCATAGATGACATTGGAGAAATTTTGTCTGGATATTGGATATTGATATTGTTTGCTGATGATGAATTGTTGTCACTGCTGTGTCTATATTTTCTACCATTGGGGGTACCAACTGTGATGTTTGCTAATGATGAATTTTGTTTATAAATGATAGAAATCAATAACTGTGGGATCCATCTTCATATAGTATGTGGCACTACAACAAATTATACTTATGATAGCGTAGAGTTATAGCATGCATTTGAAAATGCTATCTGTTGTGGTGAATATATAGCGTTTGGTTTTGTAGTTAATCGTGTTTCTAATATGTTGTGTTTACCTTTCAATAATTTATATTTACAGGTATGTGGATGGCTTTGGGAGCAAAAACTCGACAAAGAAGTAAGCTTCAAGTAAAGAAAATCAGCGGAATGAGATTGTTGATTACATTTTCAGGAAGGGGGATTACATTAGTGTTTTTTTCAATGAGTCTTAGTTAGACTCTTTTATGTAGTTTTTCTTGGGAAATTGTTTTCCAAGCTAATGTAATGAATCTTTATTCAATGGTTGAATTGTTTATTGTACATTAACGTTTGGATATAGTTGGTGTTGAATGGAATAAATTATATTTTTTTCTTAAATGAAATTACCATGATCTTATTTAAAAATACTAGTATATTGGTATTTATCGAATATTAGGAAAAAAGGCCTAAAATTGGCTAATATAGTGTTCATTGCAAGTTGTAAAAAGTAGTATAAGATAGCGGACAAAGATCGCTATAGAAAATATAAGATAGCGTTCTAAAGAACGCTGTATTAGCCGATGTTATTAAAAGTTTTGGACGTTTGATAGCGGTCTAAGAATGCTATTAAAAGTTTATCAAAGACAGCAGTCAAAGAACGCTATTAAAAGTATGTTAAAGACAGCATGTAAAGAACGCTATAAAAAGGTTACATACCATAGCATGCAATGAACGCTATTAAAAGTCTAGACTTTTAATAGCATCGGCTAATACAGCGTTCTTCGGAACGCTATCTATAACATTCAATAGCGTTTTTCGCATGCTGTAAAATGTGATTTTTGTTGTAGTGCTCCATACCTTCTGAAAGTGACCAACTTAGTTTGTGTTGTCCACAAGGTGAGCAGCCTTGCCAAAGAAGGTGTAGATACCAGTGGCAATGACCACTGCTTCAATCTCTCCCTGTTTGCAAGTGGAGCCCGAATAAACGCCATCCCCAGGGCTTTTTATCACGGAAAGGTACTCACCTGTCAGTACAGACCGCAAGGCCCAAATAGAGGTAAGATAGCTTGACTTTTTGGAAAATGAAAGCAACCTTTTTATTTTTTATTTTTTCAAAGCTAAAGCAACCTATTTCAGTCAAAACAATAATAACAGCTCCAAAATTACCTGGTCTATTTTTAACGGGTCACCTTCAAGACAATAGAATCCTCCATGTGGAGTTTCAGGATTCCGATGCTTCACATGCACCCACCGGCGAAATGGAACACGGGCAAGAAAGTGAAAATCAAGTCAAGTTACAACTCTTCATTTAGGGAAACTAAAAAGTTTGCAAAGTAGCGAAAGTAAGTATCCCTCATTTCACTCTATCCTACAACAAAATCAATCACTTGCATGCATCAGAAACATCAACACGATATACGTACAAATACTCAAAATTTACCACCAAAGAACAAGAAATGAAACACATAAACGACAAAAATAGCCAAATCAAAGAACGAAAGACAAATAATTCAACCTAATGTAAGCGAATCCAACAAGTTGGTCCAAATTTCAATGCAAAAAATGATAGAAATCAGCAGAAGTAAGTACCTCAGCAGCAAGGTACTCAAGGACAGCAGAGAGATAGACCGGGGTTTCGGCGCCAACCCGCTCCGCGTACTTCCCAGCTTTGAGAAACCGGGCGATCCGACCCACGGGGAATTGCAAGCCCGCCTTGTGGGACCGGGACACGGACTTGGTCGCCTTGGGCTTCCCCCACCCGCCCTTGGTCGTAGAACTCATCTCCTTCATTTAAATGCAGAGAGATGAACAACAGCAAGCAAACCCGAACCCTAGTTTTGTATTGTTTGTTGATCTTTTGAAGAAAGGTTGAGTTAATAGTTGAACCACAGCCACCTCAAAATCGAAAGAATAAATGCCAAAACCAGAGCAAATCAAACGGCGAAGATCGGAGAAGCAGAAATTGTGAAAGTTGAGGGAACAGAAGAATGTAAGCAAGGCGCTCTCTCTGTCATTATCACCGCTTCACCGAAATTCAGCTGTCCGCCCCTTCTGCCACGTAACCCACTGAGTGGCAAAAGTAAAATGACC
>BPLS01031855.1:18103-49666 GCA_019656275.1 Rhododendron kiyosumense | reverse complement strand
GTTGATTGTCGATTCGGAACCTTATGATATGGCATTGCGTGATCGCTCTTTTTGAATAGGAGATAAAAGGGTGTTATGTATTATAGTACCAGGTTATGGTGTTGATTGTCGATTCGGAACCTTATGATATGGCATTGCGTGATCGCTCTTTTTGAATAGGAGATAAAAAGGTGTTATGTATTATAGTACCAGGTTATGGTCTATATACTCCCAAAGCTACGATTAGTTCCTTGTGGGCCCAGTGGTTATGGTTAGTTCCCTGGGGAATTCATCCTTGCGAGGCGGCCGATGACTCCGACTAAGTAAATAACTTAGGCCGTTTCATCGGGGCTCCCGGTTAGGGCAAGCAAGGGGGAGCGGTATCGCGAATAGCCATAGTCCTAGTGGTTAACATGGGAGGATGTTTCTCAAAGGTTGAGATTCTAGATTTCACTAAGTTAAAGGCTAGTAATTAAAATTGATCGCTTGCTACTTTAATTGTTCTTACTTTTGTGCATGCCCTTGTTTGTAAGTTATGGGTTTCGGGTGGGTTTTGGCTACTGAGCGTCATCGCTTACGGTACTATGTTGCCCTGGTAACTCGAACGCCAGGTACTGAAGACGGAGTAGAAGGTTTGTACAATCCGACTAATGTCAACGCTACTGAGGAGGGAGCTGAAGAACCTTGGTTTCCGTATGCGTAGTTGCTCTGATTTAATTTAAGTCAACTTTATTTTGAAAGTTTCAAAGTTTATTTGGGGAATTGTAATATTTGGTCAAATTCGGCTACTTAAACTTAATTCGATATGGTTGTAATTTGATGACATCTGCTTTTGAAACAGTGATGTATTAAATCTATAAATTCTATTTGGAAAAAAAATTGTCTTTTAAATGTTTTATTAATGTTCCAAATTTCGGGGTGTTACAGGGCAGCCAATCATGTCTTCGTAGAAAATCCATAACTAATTCATTTCAACTCCAAAAATATTGAAACCTACTCTCAAAGTTTCGTAACGTAAAGTATTATTCTCAGTAAAAATATCAGATTCATAACTTAATAGGATAGTTCCCAGAAATAAAAAGAAGATGGCTCTGCTCAGATTTCGAAACATGTGTATCAGTTCATATTCCGAAAATCATAACTAATTCTGTGTTGATTGGTTTTGCATGTTCTTGGTATCAAAATTTTCTTCTTTAAACGTATTTTAAAAGTTATGAAAACTTCAAAAATTGAATCATAGCAGAAGGTTTCTCAAAATACGAATTTGTGATGGTCCAGAAACCTGTCAAGAAAGTTTAAGAAGTTACCGGCAAGAAAATAAGTTTTCAGATGAGAGAATGGTGACGGGAGGTGGTGGCTCATGGTGGAACTGAGGTGGGGGCGTGGAAGAACACCATCCTCCTCCTCTTTCTTCAAATTTCGTAGCTCCCTCCCTCAAAATTAAAATACATGTTTGATTAGTTTTTACCAAGATGATAAAAAAAATGTTATAACCAAATATATTTACACATGCATGAGTGTAATTCTAGGTGTCGAATTGGCCATGCCATGTGTCTATAAGCGTGACATGTGTACTTGCATGCGCAAGTGGTCCCAGAAGCCCGAGCACACGCATAGCCGAGAAGCTGTCCGGGTTTCGGTCTCAGAAAAATATGAAATTTACATAACACCCTAAATAAATTATTCTTAAAATAACCCCATTCTCGAAATTTCAAGAAAAAATCCCGAACACATAGATTTGAAATGTCTGGCCAATTAACTTGTAAAATATGTTAGTGACTCAGTCCTTGACCAATAATTAATGGTAGTGATGAATTATCATTGTAAATGGGTTTTGGGATCAATTTGGTCTTAGAGAAGATGTTTTAGAAGGGAGAATTCCCGCCAACAAGCCATTTACCTGCTTTTCCGTTATTTTGGACGGAAATACTAACAGTTCTAAACTAGTCTTAAGTACAAGGGGTGCGAGTGATTAAAAATGAAGTAGAGGGGGTGCAGTTGAAAAATGACCTAAGTACAAGGGGTGTATTTGAAATTTACCCAATATTCTTCTCATAGCATGCAATTCATCATAAATAAACTCACCTTATACAACAAAAATTACACTCATTATATAAACCTCTTCCAATAAAAAAAAGGAAAAAAAAACTCCCACAACTTTAAACTTACATAAATAAATGCTCCAAAAAAACTCATTCTCGGTCAACTTGTCTTCTTAGGCCAACCTTTTTATCGTTTTTTGTTAAAAAAAAGTACTCCAAGGCACATGTAATAATCCTTTCAAAATAAGGATAAAAGAGTAGTTGGACCTTTTTATCATTTTTTAAGATTTTCGAAACCCTCTCTTTTGCAAGCAGCTTCATTTATATGCTTAATTTATACCAGCATTTATACCAGCAGCTTGCCAGCTTCCTTTCTACGCCACCTACTGCTGCTGTGCCGCTGTTGCTGCATCTCTCTCTCATCAACCAGCCATGGAAAAAGCCACAAAACAGATAAAGCTCCTCTCTTCTTCTTCTTCTTTTTCTTCTTCTCTCTATCTCTCACACACTCTCTCTCTCTTTCCTTGTCTCTTTGAACGCGATCTGACGATTCCGACCGAGATGGGTTGTAAAGCCCAGTCATAGTTTGTGTGCCAGTTTCAGAACCGGAACAGTATTTGAGGTGGAAGTTATAGATTTTACCCAAATTTAGTACGTACCAGCCGGTACAGTACAGGATTCACAACCTTAGTGCTAGTTGCACAGACAATGGAGTACGATGGTTAAAAAAAGAAAGAAAGAAGAGACAATAGAGTACATACTCTATGCATAGATATTTTGGGACCCGTTTCGGTTTCCACAAACATGATTAGAGCAGCTCATTTTGTTTAAAATATTTTTTTTAAGATCCCTAAACAAAATAAGTTCTACTAAATACCAGTAAGAGCTTTTACAAAATATTCAACTTTGTCCCAGAATTTGGCCTGAATTCTAGGACAAAGTTAAATATTTCGTAATGGCCCCTATCAGTATCCAGTTGAAATGATTTTTTACAAGGGCCATAAGCAAAATATTTTGAATAACATGAGCGACTCCGATCATATTTGTGAGACCCAAAACATGTCCTAAAACAATCTATGCTTGGAATATGTACTCCATTATCTATGTGCGCAGTTAGCATTAGTGTTTTATATTCTGTATGGTATTCATTTTGAATATGAGTATATGTGAAAAAATAATGGCGGAGTCAGGGATTTTAAATTTAGGACTGACATGGTTTAACGGGAGTCCACTTTTGTTGCTATGTTTTGTTTTGTAAAAATGTGAAGAGAATATTACATGTATATTCGTATAACAAGGCGTTAATGGACAACTATTTAGACACCTAAAAAAATACCTTATAGTTTCCAATCAAATTTTTATGATCCGAACCGTTCAATGTGTCCAGAATATGATTTTAAGAGTGCTTGTGAGAAATTAGCAAAAAAAATGATCGAAAAGTGCTTGTTTTAAGCAATTTTTAATTGAACCGTTCATTAAATCTAAGCTAAAAACTGCTCAAATCAAGCCCTTTTCGGTCTTTTTTTTTTGTTGATTTCTCAAGGGTACCTTTAAAATCACGTTCTAGTCTCATTGAGCGGCTCGGATCATAAAAATTTGATAGGAAACTATGAGGTGTTTTTTTAAGTGTCTAAATAGTTGTCCATAGAACCGCCCCATTCATCGATTTAATCAGCTTGAAAATCTAATTTTTTTGATTGAAAAGAATAAAAATTTGGTCCAGCTCTCTTGTGGTCTTTAGATAAAAGCAAGTGAATCCAAGCTGATTATTTTTCAAAAAAGAATCTTTTACATTATCTATCTATATAAAATATCAGTAGATGCCTAATCGAATTATCTCTATTTTAGGGCTCGTTTGGATAATGCTCCTCAATAGCACCTGGGGCCCATCTCTATCCCTCGTTTGGGAATCCAACGTGCAGGATTTTCCATAATCCTCCGCCTTCGGTAAGACCGGAGAAGAGGGGATTTGCCGGTCTTATTTTTGGGGAGGGTTTGAGGTCCCCATAAATCATCCCCCAATCCCCCTTGAAATCTGACGATTCCACCCTTTCTAATACGACAAACTGGTCTTCTTCTTCTTCTTCTTCTCTCTCTCTCTCTCTCTCTCTCTCTCTTTACAACAATAACAAGGAGAGTAAGGCTCTGTTTGGAACGTATGGAAAGGAAAATAAAAGAGAAGGAAAATAGGAGAAAAAATTTACTATTCACTAAATTTGAAATTCTTATTTTCTTCACTCTTTCTCTTCTAACCAAACAATGGAAGGGAAATTTTTTTTCTTTTCCTTTCCTTTCCATGGGTTCCAAACAGAGCCTAAAGGACTAGGGAAAATTATTCAGTACATGTGTGCCCATGCAACCCCACTCATCCACTATGCTTAAAAAAATGAAATTATGCATTGCGATTTATCCAAAAAAACGAAATTAAAAAAAACACTTTACAAAAACAAATTTTAATTTTTTATATTTACTAAATTAATTAACTTATTAATAAACTAAATTATTGTTGCTTCATTATGAAAACTAATTAATTTAATGACTTTTTTAATTTTATATTTAACTTAATGAATAATCTAATTTATTATTGTACAAGGGCAAAAGAGTCATTTAATTATTTTTTACATCATCTACCCTTCCTTATACCCCCAATTTATCTCATATCCAAATCAAGTTCTATTTAATCCCTCTTCTCTGATACCTCATCCAAACCAACTACTATTTAATTCCTCTTCCATAAACATCACATAAATGTGAGTTATTCCTTATTAACTAATACCCCTACGATCTTATCCCCCTCTTAACTAATACCCCCAATATTTTCCTCACATCCAAACGGGCCCTTAGTGGGAAAAAAAATTGGCTAGAAAATTGAGGTGGGGTTGGGTGGAGTAACTGGGGTAGTTGAATCGGTTGGGTAATCGGTTGGTATATCATGAGTAAGTGGGGTAGTAGAATTGGGTAAAGGTGTGGTGTAGTTAAGGTCAGGTGCAGGTGCAAGAATGTGGTGAAAATCAGGAGAAGATGTCCCTTTATAAGGAAAGATATGCTCATGAAAACAGACATCCCTACTTACCAAAAATTTGTGGGAATCTAAATCTAACAATTTGTAACCTTTTTGGCCTGTAGGATAGCCCAAAAAAATGCAATGCCTAGGACGATGAGCAAATTTAGAAATAGGTTTGACAATAGTAGCATAACATAAACTTTCAAAAACACGAAGGTGGTCATAAGTGGGTGGATGACCATACAAGCGCTCAAAATGTGTAATATTAGAAAGGAGCCGAGTAGGCAATCAATTGATTAAATAAACGGCGGTGGTAACACACTCACCCCAAAATCGAAGGGGCATATTAGATTGAAAGAGGAGAGCTTGAGCAACTCGCAATATATGACCATATTTACGTTCAACAACTCCATTTTATTGTGGAGTGGAGACGTAAGAGATCTGAAATTCAGCACCTTTAGTTATAAAATATGATTGTAGAGAAAGAAATTCACTACCATTGTCACTCCAAAAGATTTTAATATGTGCGTTGAATTGGTTATGAACGAAAGTAAAAAAGGATTTAAGTATGGAAGAACCATCAGATTTATGAGACATAAGAAATAACCATGTACAACGAGTAAAATCACCTACAATGGTTAAAAATAACGAGCACCATAATAGGTTTGATGTCGATGTGGACCCCAAATATCACAATGGATTAATTGAAAGGGCAAGGTAGAAGAAATAGAACTTAACGGAAATAATAATTTAGTCTGTTTGGCCAAAAGACAAACATTACAACAAATTTCAAAAGGAACAGAAATAGAAGAATTGGACTTAGAGACGAGGCGTAGACAGACATGTGATGAGTGGTCAAGGCGATGGTGCCAGGTAGCATTGGGATGGGTAGTATGGCAAGCAATTGGTAAGGTTCGATCTGGTGACATGTAATAGAGGCTGCCACTTTGCTTACCCATCCAATCATCTTCCCCGTAGCCAAGTCCTGCAAAACACAGAAATCAGGAAACAAAATCACACAACAGTTTAAGGATTGAGTAATCTTACTGGCAAACAAAAGATTTAATCGAAAGGAAGGCACATGGAGAACATCTTTTAAAACATCTTTGTTGAAGAGGAGTGTGCCGGTAGAGTTAATGGGTACGGTGGAACTAGTTGGTAAATTAACACAAGGTGTGTGAGGCGGATGAAAGTGAACAAATAAAGAAGAATCAGAAGCAATATGGTCTGTGGCACCACTATCTAAAATCCAGCAATTCGAGGAGATAGAATTAACAGAGGGATGATTACACAAACCTGCAACATTTGCAAAAAAATCATTATTTCCCTTCAAGAATTGTGGCGCATTTGCCATGGTAATGGTCAGTTGTTGATACTGCTCAACAGAAAGCCCTGAGAGAGGTGGAGTAGCACCGTTGGGTGATGCAGCATGTGTAGCAGGATTGGAACGGGCACCATGTTGCTGATTTTGGTGTCTCGGACGGTAGCTTTTTGGTTTAAAATTGGGATAATGCTGTGGGTGCCCAAGCGAAAATCCATACAACTTATAGCAGTTTTCAATGATATGTGTATCCTTTTTGCAATATCTACAAAATAACCCTTTAGTATTGGGATTGGAACATGAAAAAGATGAGTTACCAAAGAATTTGTTTGAATTGGAGCCTTTAGAAAACTGCACAGCCGCTGCAACTGAGAAATTTTCCGTGAGTGAATTGTTCCCAATTTCTCATTGTTTCTCACCTGAGTCACTATGTTGTAAGCTTCCTGAATATCAGGTACTGGCTTTAGAAGCAATATTTGGCCTCGAATGGGATTGTAAGGGGGTGTTTGGGAGGTGCATTTTTGCATTTTCCAATTGTCATTTTTCCATTTTGGCTGTTTGGGAGCCCAAGTGCCAAACTCATTCTCACAAAATACATTCACTAATTTGCACAAAAGAAAACAGAACCAAAAATGAGGTGCGGAGGTACTTTTTCCAGTTTTGCATTTCTACGTTAAATTACCAAAATACCCTAAGCATTCTTACCTTTTTACCAGTTTGCCCTCCCATTTATTTCCCCTTATCTGCTCCTCACCTGTTCGTTAACACCACCAGAGGTACACAACACACAGATCTGCCCTCCCATTTATTTTCCTTCAGTTCGTACTTTGATTGTTTTTTTTTTTTTTTGGCGTCATTGGTTTGTACTTTTCCAAATAATAAAGGCCAAGGGCAATCTAGTAAAAAATCAACCCATAATTCATTTTCATCATTCATCTACCAAACACTATTACTGTTCCAAAACACATTTTGCACATATCTCCCAAACACTCCTACCATACTCAAAAACGCATTCTGACCATAATCCAAAAAGCCAAAAAAAAAAAAGTCAAAAAATAAGCTTCCGAACACCCCCTAAGTATCTTTGAGCCCTATGAGAAATTGCATGAGACAATCCTCATTATGATGCGCATACCTCTTACTCCCTTCACCGCATTGACAACAATCGCACGTGGAAAAAGGGCGGTAAGAATCTAACTCATCCCAAAATCCACGCAGCTTTGTGTAGTAGTTTGCAACAGACATAGGTCCCTAACATGTGATCCAATGGAACTTTTGATTTGAAATAGTCGAGGCAGATTACCTTGAGCAAAACGGGCTTGAAAATCCTCCCAAACGTGTTGAGCTGTGGGAGCAAAAAGCACACTTGGAATGAGATCTGGTGAAACTGAATGAGAAAACCATGAGATCAACATATGGTTGGCTCTTTCCCATAGGTCGAACTCATTTGGATCGATAGACTTGGAAGGTTTTTTGAATTTTCCAATAACAAAGCCTAATTTGTTCTTAACGGAAAAAGCAATTTCAACGGATTTGCTCCATGTTGCCCAATTTTTGCCATCCAGTAGTTGTGAGCAAAGTTTGGTGGCTGAAGTGTCTGAGTGATGGAAATAGTAAGGACTTGATGGGTCAAGCTCTTCCTTGGATTTCAGACTAGAACCAAAAACAACGTTATCTCCCATGGTTGGTTGGTATAGAAGTTGAAAGGCTTCAGAAAAATCAAAAAATGTATCCAGTTTTGAATCGAACCGATTGTTGACAAAATAATGAGATGATATGTAAGTGGTGGTTTAAAGGTTGTGGAGGAATTGAGTGCTTATTGGGTGGATACCACTGGTTGTGGCAGAAAGCTAAAGGAAATTTAAAGGAGAAAAAGAAATAACCACGGAGGGCAAAGAGAAAGGAAAAAAAAATTGCTAGGTATAGAACCATAGCTCTGATACCATGTTGAATTTAGGAAAACGAAATATTGAGAGAATATTATTGTATTACTTGAATGAATCCTTTACAAAGATACGAAGTTCTTTATATACATACAAAGAAGCTAAACTAGAAAAGAAGTTAAACTAGGAAAGAATAAATATATAATATTCCTACGCTACAATCAAGGATCTTCAGTAAATCAATTAGGCAATCAATCAACCGGATTTTCCTCTAACACTTATACCTGCACCGGTGTTCCTAGCCCCGACATGCAATTTTTTTGTATAAATGTGTGCGGTTGTAGATTGGTTCAAACTCTTAAGGATAAGTTATGTGTCCATATTTAACGAACCGTGGGAGTGTTTTTAAATATATTTATTCCCAAAGGTTGTGTGGTTTTACCTCTATATTATGTTCTCTATATTGAGTATGAGGATTTTTTTAATAAGAAAAATGACTTCACACCGTCGAATGATATGAATGAACTAGTGCTAACCCGTGCCTACGACACTATCCATCTCCGTTGAAAGAGAATGACAGTTGTGTGATTTAGGTAAAAATCATGAGCACTTAATCGGGAAGTGGGATAATGCACTACAGCCTTTGGATCAAATGAATCTAAACCGTTCCAACAACTTGTCCCTACACCCTTCTGTTTTATAATAGAGATTGGTTTATTAAAAAATTCAAGTAACCGAATTTACACTCTAAAAACTATTTGAAAATAATAAAGTTTTCAAAAGAAATGATTTTCCGGACAACAAAGAATTGGAATGAGTTAATACTTGCAACAACATTTTGATGATAATCCTACCGGCAGACACAACTACTTAATTTTAATTTTGAAAATATTTTCTTTTTTTTAGAACGGGAATTTTATTACATTGCAAAAGTTGAAACGACCTAGCTAAGAGAAAATAAAACAGAGCGGTTTCTAGTGAAAATGTCTAGGTATATAAGTGAAAGCAACATCTACAACCATTAGATCACTTTATGTGTTAAATTTGTAGCCATTAGATTATTTTTTTAAAGAATACAAAGAATATTCTCCTAATAAATCTATCTCCCTCTGTCCTCACTTTTTAGGCAATATATCTTTATATAAAATAATGTTGTCTTATATGATCAAATAAAAAAGATATGTTAAAATGAAAACTGACGTATTGTAGAGATTACAACTATCCCACAGAGAAATCGAGTAGTACGGACAATTTATTTAAATTGAGCCTATAATACATTTCCAACGTGCCTTTAGCTATGGGCATCCGCTAGTCCTCCATACAATGTGACTAACGGAGAAGATCCAACTAAAAGTAGGAATATCAAATATGTACCCAAAATCGGAAAAATAAACAGAAAACTAAGGAAAACCCCAAAAGCTCCCTTCCATCTACAAGCCAAAAATACACTGAACATTAACATTAAGAAAATGACTAGAGTCTAAAAATCTACCACCTCCGTCCCAAAATGTTTGGCTATTCTGCAAAACAAGGACTAAAAAATAATGCATATCTTTCAAGAAAAATTCAAACTTTTTTCATAAATTAAAAGAACTCATCGATATCTAGTGAATTGTTGAAAAAAATTTAAATTTTTCTTGCAAAAATTATATTATTTTTACGTTTTGTTTTGCTGTCCGGATAAACATTATTGAACGGACGGAGTAATAAAAAGTTTACTACATTTAACTTTATAAGATCTTGAATATAATCGCTAGTTTGAGTCATAAGATCTTGCTATATATTCTGGCCTTTCTTACTGTTATCACCAACTTAATGATACATTTTTGGGTTATTTGCAATGACACCCCCTTGACTATTACGTTTTGTCAACATGACCCCCCATCTTCAAAACTCGGCAAACTGATCCCCCCAACTATCAAAACTCGTCAACTACACCCCCTTCCCATAATTCCGTTAAAAAATTGGACGGAAACAGACGAAAGGACTATATTACCCTTTGTAAAGAATTAAGAAAGAAGTAGGGTTCCGGGGTT
Source organism: Rhododendron kiyosumense (assembly GCA_019656275.1). NCBI lineage: Eukaryota > Viridiplantae > Streptophyta > Magnoliopsida > Ericales > Ericaceae > Rhododendron > Rhododendron kiyosumense. The sequence goes on along the minus strand of BPLS01031855.1, from coordinate 39,401 downwards.
CCCAGAACAGAACCAAGCCACCCTCTCCTCTCTTCTTCCCCCTCCCCCCCCCCCCCCCCCTCTCTCTCTCTCTCTCTCTCTCTCTCCAAACGTAAATCTCAAGCCATAATCCTCGTATTTCCTTCACGTTCGAAACCTTAAATCTCGTCTTTCCATCTCTATCTCCTCGTTCAACCAAAACCGAAATCACGTTCGCTCCTATTTTCTCATTGGGAAACCCTAACCTCCTCGTTCAAAATCGTAAGTTGTAAGTTCCTTATCCATAACTTTAGGCTACAAAATCATACGTTTTTGGGGGTTTTGGAACCCTAAAATTTCATACATCTTCGGGAATTTGGAACCCTAAAATTTGTATTGGAGTTTTTTAAAAGTTGTACAGTGAAACTTCGAATGGAACCCTAAAGTTTCTTAATGTTGTCTCTTACCTTGAATTAAGAGATTTACATAAACCCTAAAATTTTATACGTCTTCAGGGATTTGGAACCCTAAAATTTCAATTTGAGTTTTTTAAAAGTTGTACACTGAAACTTCAATTGGAACCCTAAAGCTTCGATTGGAGTTTCTTAATGTTGCATCTTACCATGAATTAAGAGATTTACGGCTATAAAAAATATAAATTTTGGGAAATTTCTTATTTTATTCAGTAAGTACAAATTTGTCTCTAATTTTTTTCGTACAATGAGTGGTCCCTCTTCGTATGGTTTTCATGCTTTTTTTTTTTTAAGTTTCAGTTGAGATTTGAAATTTTATAAGTGTTTGTATGGTTTCGTGCTTTCCATGGAGTTTTTTTAAAAGTCGCAGTTGAAATTCTTCCCTTTGACTAATGAAGTGTTTGTATGGTTTTCATGAAAATGTTCCATTTTACAAGGCTAAGTATTTTTATGGTATCTGTTGACTTTAACTTTACATCATTTTACTTCCCTAAGTATTTGTATGGTTTCCATGCAAATGTCAAGCTTTTTGTAATACAACAAATTTTTTTTTTAATACAACTCTTTTGTTTCAGATACAAATGGAGGATGAACTTGACTTAAGGTGTACTTTGTTAGCTCATGTTGGTGGTAAGCTAGTCAGAGGGGCCCACTGGGAATGCAAGGATGGAGTTACTGCTGAAATGAAGGTAGATCCAAATTGCTTCACCTTTTAAGAGTTAATGAATGTAATTAGAGGGATAAGATATACAGTTCAAGAAGATAACATTAGTGTGTATTATACACTACCACTACCTGACATTAACAATGGGTTTGTTGCATTGAGAAATCATGATGATATGGTTAACATGTCTACAGCACATTTGTTGAATGGTATCAAGTATTTCTTTGTTGATACTTATGTTGACTGTCCTAATGTGGTTGATTCAGAGGATGAGGAGATAGGTGTAGACCAGAGTTGCATAACTGAATTGAGAGATGACCAACAAGTAGGAGAAGGAGGAGGACAGAGAGGTGGTGATCAACATGGAGAAGTAGGAGTAGGAGAAGGACAGGGAGGTGGTGATCAAGATGGAGAAGTAGGAGTAGGAGTAGGAGTTGGAATTGAAGGTGGTGATCAAGACGGAGAAGTAGGAGTAGAAAAAAGAGTTAAAGGTGTGAATGCAAATAAAAGTGGTGAAATGGATGATGATGATAGCTCAGACTGTGAATGGTTGCCCAATGATGATAGCTCTACTTCCACTGCCTCTTTTAGTGGGGTAGAAGAGTCTTCTAATAAGGAACAAGAGGAGAGTATTCCCTTGGTAGGTTTAGGGAAAAGCTTACTTAGGAGTTTAGGTGAACAAGAAAATGATGGTAGTTTTGATAATGATGATGACAACATTGCACCTGAGTTTGATGAAAATGGGAGGCCTATTTTTCCTGAGTTCAAAGAGAGTTACATGAATAAACCTCGCCAATAGAAAGGATGAAATTTCCTAATGTGGTAGCTTTTAGGAAATTATTGAGGGAATACCATATAAAGGAGGACTATGAGTTCAAATTTATAAAGAATGATTCTAGGAGGGTGATTGTAAAGTGTGCATATGATTGTGGCTTTAGACTTTATGTCTCTCCCATGTATGACTGAAATGGTTAGTTTTTGGGCTGTGTGACTGGAATGGTTAGTTTCTTCTTTCATGATTTGTTTTGCATGTTTACAGCACATGTTAATAAACCTGTTATGCAATGGTTTAATCTCAATTTCTAGCATTTTTTTTCTTGTGTTACTAATGCAATGATTTTCCATGTGATTTGGAATTCCAGGTTTATGGACAAAAGTGTTGGCATGGTTCTGCTTTTCTTTGCCTTCTAGAAAGAGGAGTACTTACTGGGGTAAAAATTCCATAATTCCCTTGCATGTTTTGTGCATTGCTAGTTATTTAAACTTAACACTTCATTTCATGACAATCAACCATTTGTTTTTCAATCATATTCAATGCAAATACAAAGGGGATTTCTTAAGGGAGTGGTTCACAGTTGACACAAGCACACCAATCACATATACAATGACAAACAGTAGGACTACCATTACTATGATTTTCCCAGAAAAACTTGTTCCAAACTCCCTAGTCTTCTTGGCTAGAATTTGTGCCTGTAGAGCTTCATTCATAGTTGTTAGGTTGATATTCATCTCAGTCAGGTTTGCTAGTTTGACAACAACGGCATCATTCTCTTCTTCCACCATTTGCTTTCCTCTTTCCAACCCCTTATTGATCATCTTCAACTCTTGAACTTGTCTCTTAAGTTCATCTTTTTTTGCTTGCATTATCTTGGCATATTCCAATCCTCTAGGGAAGTTTCTGGGTCCACTCACACAGAGAAATTGCAATCATTCTCTTTCTGAAAATCAAAACAACAATATTGAATTATTGCTCTTTATTCAAATGTACAAAATGAAAGATCATTTGGATTTTCTTAAAAAAAAATGGATTACCTTGTACTACAACAAAATTTGGTTCTGGCAGCGCACAATAGTATGTCGGCAAAGGCTTATTTGCATCGGCAAAGGGTTTCGGCAACGCAAGTCCTTGCGTCGGCATGTCGTCGCCGTTGCTATGTCGGCAATAGTATTTGCCGACACAAACACCTCTGTCGCCAAAAGGCAATTGATTTGGCGACACGCTTTGCGTCGGCGAAAGCATAGTTAATGTGGCAAATGTATTACACCTTTGCCGACGTGTTTTGCATCGCCAAAAGGTAGCCTATTGGCAACACCAATTGTTGCGTCGCCGAAAGGTTACTTGATAAAAATACAAATTTCTTGCACCTCCTGGGTTTCGAACCCAAGACATCCAACTACACAAGCCTTTACATACAAGGCTCTGACCAACTGCACTAGACACTTTTCGTTGTACGTTTGGAATATCAAATATATATAGTATATATTTAACATTAAAATAACAATTAAAATTGAATCAAACATGATTTTGAACCTTTAAATTAGGGGTGTGCACGGGTCGGGCGGGTCGGGTATGGCCCACAACCCGACCCCGACCACGTCGGGTACGAAAAATACAAGCCCGCAACCGAACCGACTGATGCTATAGACCCGTCCGCGAGCCCGATTTTTTCCGTCGGGTCGATTGGTCGGTTTTAAGTGGGTCGGGTCGGGTTCGGCCCCAACGAGTAAAAAACGCACAGACCCGAAACTCATTTTTTTAACAGAACCCAACTCGTACCCCGACCGAAGCCTATGTTTGGAGCCGCCCGAGACCTTCGGGGTCGGGTTGCGGGTTTTTTGCACACCCCTACTTTAAACATTAAAATTAGCAATTTTGATAAACACGAAAATTGTAGCCCTTTATGTTATTGTTCAAACCCAATTTGAATTACTCCCAATCAGAGTTAATTTATTTAGTATTTCGGGCATAACTTTTAACTCATAATTGTGATTGAAGTAATTCAAATTGGGTTTGAACAATAACACAAAGGGTTAACAACTTTCATGCTTATCAACTTTCATTCTTTTTGCGATTGTTAATTTCTTCTACTCTCCGTCCCAATTTAAATGTCTACTACTGATTTTCGGTCATTTTCAAACCCAAAAAAAAAAAAATTATATATTATTGTTTTATTTTTTTACACCAAATTAAAGTGAAAATGCACAAAAATTCGTAGGGGACATTTGAATTAGGATGAAGGGAATAGATACTTATATATCTATGTATTAATTTTACTGGTTCACTAGATTTTTTTTTAATTTCTTATCATTACATACTTGATCAGACGTAAAATATTATTCTAATAAAGAATCTACGTCTCGATGAAAGGGATTTTAAAATCGAATAGACCCAAAAGTTTATATGAATGATTAGCACAAGACCTTTGTTCAGAAATAAATAAATTTAATGTATACCTTTTAAATGTAGTGGTTTGCTATTTTTTTAAATGATCGATCTAAACCTTTAGCATTTAATGTCTTATCAATTATATCATTCTCACCAAAAGTGATGATAATCAGATGTCAGCAACCATATAATCGTAACACATTCGGTGGTTCCTGAGGCATTAAAGTCCTACAGTGTACAACTTGAGAGCCACTTGAACTATTTTTTTTAAATTGGAATTGTCTATCTTATAAATAAGAAAGATTAAACCATTTTTGCTAAGAATGAAGTAAATCTCTATCATTACATACTTGATTGGACATAAAATTTCATTCTAATAATAAATCTGCGTGAATGTAATATATCATTCTAATAATGAATTTTTGTATAGATGAAAAACTTCGTACCCAACGGCGACACGCTTCACGTCGCTAATTGCTTGCGAACATAAATTTGCCTTTTGGCAACGTGATATGCGTCGCCGAATGTGAAGACTATTGGCAACATCAAAGTGTGTCGCCAATACTACCCAACGGCGACGCACCTCGCGTCGTCGAATGTGAAAACTTTTGGCGACATCAAAATGTGTCGCCAATACATATCCAACGGCGACGCATTTTTGTTGTGTCGCCAATCCTTGTCGCTGAATGTGAAAATTATTGGCGACATCAAAGTTTGTCTCCAATACATACCCAACGGCAACGTATTTTTGGGCGTGTCGCCAATTTGTGTCGCCAAAAGTCAAATTTGTTCTAGTCGTAGTTGATACACCCCAGGAACCTTCTTCCTGGATTTTTCATGGTTAGTAACGTTCACATAACAACCCTCCGTCCACATTCACATCTTTCTTCTCCTTTGTACTGAGAAAAGTTGTTGCTAATAGAGTTGCTGCTCATGTTTCTGCATGTTTCTTGGTTAGGTTTTGTGTTTTTAGGTTTTGATGTTTGGAGATGGGAGAGGAGAAGGAGAAGAGAATGTTTGGAGATGGGAGACGAGAAGGGGAAGAGAAGAAGAGCAGATGGCAATAGAGATGAGGTTTAAAAAAATTTGGATTTTTTGAATTTCAAATTTAGGGTTTAGGAGGGGTTGGAAAGGAGAAAAAGATAGGGTTGGGGGAGAGAAGGGGTGATTGGTTTGGAGTCATTTCTTTTAGGTGTTTCTAGGTGGGGAAGCAATGGGAGAGAGAGAGAGAGAGAGAGAGAGAGAGAGAGAGAGAATGGAATGAATGAGAAAGATGAGTTAGAGAGAGAAAGAGCATATATAGCTCGGGTTCTTTTTTCCCGCCCAAGACCAAGGGCACTTTAGTCTCAAATTTTGTTTTTCCATCCAACTTAGACTGAAAAGTTAACATTTTTTAACAGAATTGGACTGAAGGGGAAGGGGTGTAGTTGACAGGTTTTGATAGTTAAGGGGTCAATTTGCCAAGTTTTGAAGATGAGGGGGTCATGTTGACAAAACGTGATAGTTGAGGAGGTGTCCTTGCAAATAACCTTATATTTTTTCGCTTTACATTTTGTCTTCATAACGTTCACCTGCTCCATGCGAACATCTGACTTTGCACCAAAAAAAAAAGACGCTGACCACATCTGTAACTATCCGACCCGGCTAATCGTAGACCCTTTTGACCTGAACACTTGATCTTAAAATTATAACTAAGAATGTATCATGTAGACTTTGGTGGGTATTAATTAATATACCTATAGACATGTAAATTTTACAGCCAATCACAGGTTGTCACGTGTTGCGGGACCTAAAAAATATGGCACAATAAATGGCCAATCAAATGTTGCCAACTGTCATTAGGTCAAAACTTAAAATGATGCGAATGGACCAATCAGATGGCGCCACGTGTCGAAGTGACTCAGTTATTATTTTTACTAAGCTCGGCCAATCAAGTTAAGCCACTTGGTAAAATAATAATTGTGTTTCTCTTCACAAATAATTGCCTTTCTTAAAATAAAAGAAAGAAGGATAATTATTAAATTTTAATTATTTCTTTTACACTAGATAAATAATTAATTAAATGGAGATAAATATGAAGGAAGTAGAGTTTGGTCATGACTCTCCATCCTACATCTCTATGAATAGAGGTGCTCTCCTCTCACATTTTTCCATATTTTTCAATCTAGACATTCAAGCATACAAGCTCTGAAAATCAAAGCCCTCAAGTCTACATTCAACCCAAGTCATCAACTTCTCCACAAATCTCAGAGAAGATTCTCCCGTTCAATTTGAGATTAAGCATCAAGCCATCATTTCAACAACCGAAGAGAAGAATCAGAAGACTTTATTTTCTTTGATTAGAAAATACATTAGAGATTGTAAACCCTAATTTTATACATTAATAAAATTGACTCTCATTCATTATTTTTTTCCGTCTTTTTCGTAGACTCGAAATTTGTGTTCAACAATACCCAATGAGGCTTAAATTCCCAACCCATTAATGTGGTACTAAGCACTCTCTAGTCTCTACCACTCCCCCAAATATGGGATATTACAACATCACTGTTACAAGAGCTCCAAAAACTCAACAAATTAGGTAATTAGACATTAGTGGTGGAGAATCAAAATTAGGTTTATGTAAGGTCATTTTTGGGTTGGCACGCATGTGTTTTAGCATGTCATCCTTTAGAGCATGTGAGGCATAGGAACATGTTGGGCTCAACACTGCATTTGGCATTAGGTAAAGTAGTTTATTTTGTACCACTCACCATTCACATTCGTGCTCGGTCGGCCTAGAAAATAGGTCCCCACCAATGACAAACATCACAACAAGTACTGGTGGCTGTCAAACCGTCTCGTCGTGAGAGTATGTTCTAATTGTAGGTTCGAATGCTCTACATATGGCTTGAGTGTTCTAATTGTGTCTTTATTATGTTGCTTACCTTCCATTAAGTGAATGTTACATAATTTTCTTTCATTAAGACAGGTTACTAGCTTCAGAGACATCCCAATCTCACACTGGTACATTAGAAGAAATGTGAGAAACTCTTCCTAGTGAAGTTGGTTGTCTCATCCTCCCTCGATAGTGGAAGCAAAGGTTCGAGCCCCACAGGAGGCGAATTTGGAGTTCAAGGCTATTCTCACCCTCCCTACATAGTGGAAGCGGAGGGTTTGAGTCCCATGGGAGGTGAATTTGGGGTTTGAGGCAATTGACAGCCTCTAGACCCCCTGTTGACTAATATACTAACACATCGCTAACTCCCGCCAATATATACAATATTGGCAACAACAACAACAACAACAAAAAACATTAGAAGAAATATGACTCACCATGTAGTAGCTAAATCTCACACTCGTTTGAGCTCGCGAACTGCTCCGTTCATTACTTCATTTGCAGCCCCACTTATCACTAGACTTTATCCCACGACTCATATGTAAGTAGCCACGTGACCGACCCCATTTCGGAGACCGTATACTAAATGCCCAGCCCAACAGGCCCAAACTAGAAACCAAAATCCATAGCCCTAAGAAAGAAAAGAATCATCAGTTCTTCTCTCGCAAGCGAACCAAAAGAACGAAGAAACCTGTTCGCACCAATCCTACAAGGAACGAAATCCCACACCAGAAGCTGAAACCGAAGGAAACGAAAGAGAAGCAGAAGATAAAAAAAGGAAGAAAATGGACGAAACCCGAGAAATCCCTCCGAAGCACGATCTGAATGCGAAGTGGGAGGCCTGTCTCGATTTGGGCGTTCGCCGATTCGTCTACTCCTCCCTGGCCGGCGCTTTCAGCGGTCTCCTTCTCTTCAGTAAGTTTTCCGAACATCCGCACTCTCTTTTCTCCCCGGGGGGAAAAATGTTAAATGAGAATGGTGGATTTTGTTGATTCTACACGATGTGTTGTCTGAGTTGAAAGTAGTACGAAAATGGGGGATTCAGTGCCGCTATTTGTTTTATTTGATTTAATATTTTTGGGGAGGCGTTCAAGCAGTATTTATATTTGTATATTAAGCCGAATTGTGGCGTGGCTGATCGAGTCAAAAATTTTGATACATGGGATAAAAAATTACAACTATACTATTTTGGGGCAAATTAGGAGCTCTATTGTGGAGTACAAATGGTAAATATTGGGTGCTAAATGTAACATTTCTTATTGAGAAATCAAACAAAGTGACCCACTTGTCTCTTAGTCACTCTGTTCCGATCCTACTGTCCCACATTGACCAAGTATGGGCTTGTCCTGGAGTATGCAAGCTCTTGGGAACCTCTCCTTGTAAGCCGGTTTTCAAGGGTGACTTTCTACGCATGAGTTTGTATCACGCTCTGCCCTTGTATCCAATTGCTGGAATTATGTTGATGTTGTGAATTTTGATTGTAAGCATTAGGTGTGGTGGGGTAGTTGTAGTCTTGTTGGCTTGAGCTGATTTTGAATTATGTGCAGAGTTAGTAATATGTGTTCAATCTTTAGCAAGAGGAAGACTCAAGGTTTTAATATATGAATCCAACTTTCATGTCGAAAGAACTGCATGTTTGTTTCATCTGTTTTTTTTGTTTGTTTTTGGACGGGGTTCTAGGAAACCATTTTAGATGCTATTTCTTGCACTTATTTGTCTGTTGTTATTCCTTAGACTTTTATAGTCCTCTACCTTTTTTCCCTTCGTAAAGCTAGGCCAGACATGCATATGGTAATCTAGATGCCTTTAAATGTGGTATTTACAGATGGCAAACTTGGAAACTATGTATGTTCTGTAATGTTCTTGATTCTATTCTGTTCTTCTTTGAGGCATTATAGTGACACTGAATAAAAGTTCCATATAATAGCTCGGATCAAATTGGTATCATCTCCAATGATGTAGAGTTCACAAAGTTTTCTACTCTGTCATGAGGAGAACAGTAAAGAATGATATTGTGTAGTCTGAGTAGTCATGTCTGCAAAAAAAGGGTCTTCTCTGATGCCAGCCATCCATTTGTTGTTCCCTTTTTCTTTGATAAATGCACTTAGAAACTATGCTCTAGACTATTGATAAGGTAATTTTGTTCATTAAGTAACGGAAGTAACATTGAAGCAAACTCCATAGGTCACACTTCTTTGTTTATTACCAATCAGGATAGAATGTTGTTTGTCTCAGGTAAATGTTTTCCACTTAGAGTGACTGTTGGGAACAAATGAGTTCTTCAAGTTAGATTACTGATGGTAGTTCCATAAATAGTTAGAACACTTTGGTGGGAGGTTGTACTCAACAGGAGAGTTTAGTCTACGAGGAACCTTCTCTCTAGTTGTGAGGTTTATGTCAGTTCAACTGATGGTGGCCATTGTTGCATATTTGAACTTAGAACCGCACTAGAAAGACTTTAAGTCTTCATTTCTCAGTAAAGTACTAATAAGATAATAACTATGAGTTTGCCAGAAGGTTATGTAGCAACAGGTTAGGAGGGAAAAGTTTGCAAGGTCCAACAATGCATATTTGAATAGCTATTTCATGAAGCCATCGTTTTTAGTGGGTTTACGATGCTACTAATATGGGCATGTTAAATGGTCCAAGGTGTTAGTTTGCTGTGTTAGCTTACTGTGTTTTGATCACATTTTGTTGGCTCAAACCCATTTAGAGCTCTCGATTGTGACCACGAAAGAGTGGCTGTCAGCCACTTTTGGTATGATGGACATGGGCAAAGGCAACCTATGTGCTCTGAATTAATGTCCTTAGGGACCATCTTAATCGTACTAGAAAACAGATTAGGTTCTTTTAGTGCTGTGAGATGCCAACATTTTTTATGGACTTAAATAAAGTCCATGGAGCTCATATTTAGTTGAACACATGATTAGGTAATGTTTTGTCTCCTTGCTGCTGGAAGTAATAGATGATGAAAAAGAAGAGAGCAGTGAAAATATTGGTTCTTTATTTTATAGGCTACTTCAATGGTTTTTCTGTTGCCAGTTCTGTGTCACTTCGAATAGATTGTTTGTATGTGATGGATATACACTAGATCCTTGAGGACCGTTTGATCCAAACTAGGAAATCAATTAGTTCTTTTAATGCTCTTGTGTCAATGGTGATCTCAAAATTTTCTATGTAGATAAAACAATGTCCTCTAATCTCATCTTCAGCTGAGCACATGCTTAGAGAAGGATGCTTGTTTTGCTGCGGGACAGTAAAAGATAAAAACAGAAGGAAGTACGAAAAAAATGTTAATTAGTTGGCACTACAGTTTATAGGTTACTTTGTTTGGTTTTTGTCTTGCCAATTTGGGTTACTAGGAAACAAATATTGGATATATGATGGATGTACTCTTGTTTTTTTCATATCAGGGAGTCCTGTAACACGCTGGGCATCGGTGGCTTTTGGTGCTGGAGTGGGTATTGGCTCTGCATACACAGAGTGCTCCTACAAATTTGATGGATCTCCTGCAAAGTTGGCCACCCCTAAGACTTCAGATCCTCCACTGCCGGTGAGAGTCATTTCCCCTATGATTTTTTTGTATGTTTATTTACTCTTTGTTTCCAAAGTAAAAGACATGATTATTTATCCCTTTGTAGAGTTGATCTATTCCTTGACATGTTAGATATTTTCAGCATTTAGAGAGGCCTTTGTGCCTATTGCAATAGATTTATTACTAATAAAATAAATAAATTTATCACAACACTGCTTCGAACATCTAGTTATTTATCTAAGCATGCCAACTGGTGGACATGACTTTTTTGCTCTAATTATGCACTCTGTAGGTCTTCTTGGAAGATAGGTTGGTGTTGTTTACTCAATAGTGCTTTTCTATTTTCATCTTCTTTATGATACAATGGTGCCTTTTGTTTCCATTTTTTCTCTTTCGAATGCATCTTCACAGCAGCATTCATGTTTGTCTTCTGTTTTCATTTCCCCTGAGCACATGTTTGGAATGAATTTTCTTGGCCCAAACACGTTGACTATTATAGCACTATAAATACATTCTCAGTGGACAATGAAAAGAGACTACAAGTATTTCAAAAATCATCAGGAAACCTAGGAGTTATGCTCCTCCTTTCTGAAATGGATTAAAAGGTCATATCCAGATTTCTCATGAGAATGACTTGGAGTAGTATAGTCCTTATTTAGATAAAGTCGGAGTTTTATTTTGGAAGTTTTGATGGTGCCGCACGTCTAACCTAAAAGGTATTTGTGAAATTTTTTCTCAACGTTCCTAACTTTCATCTTGTACTTGAAGTATATTGTAGGTTAAAAAATGAGCTATACAGGAAATCAGATTTATTTGGCATTATAGGTCCACAATTTTGACTGGGTTAATTAGTACATAAGAAGTCTCTGGAAAAGCAAAATAATGGAACTAAGGAAGTGATTTAATGTGAAAATTGGCATCATTTCATGGTGGGTATGAAAATTATTTCTTGGTGGGTAATATACTTGTCTCTAAAAGCTTTCCACGTCATGGGTTTTTTCTGAAGTTGCAGAATTTCTGGACATGGATTGAGGGTTGACCATGTACTGCTAGTTGAACTATACCATTGGTTGTTTACATTTGTTTTATGTGGTTTGGGAGAAATTATTTCTCATAGGAAGAAGTCTATATCCGTTGAACTTTTGTGTTTGAATTAATAAAAGGTGATTTAATAAAGTTGAGTTTTTCCCGTATTTAGTGTTTTGAAGCTTTCTTGCATTCCATATCAACTCCTCTAACCTGGAGCCAAGGTTTGAACCACTGTGGCCAAAGTCCTAAGGAAATTTTTAGCAAACCTTCAAGGTTGTCTCGGGCAATGGTGGAGTGGAGACTCAAAGGCTCAAGATAGTAGATCATAGGAAAGATTGAGGGTTTTCTGTGGGTCTGTAGAGGAATAGGAACGCTTGGAGCTTTTAGAACTTATCCCACATTGGTTAATTATAAGTTTATAACCTTCAAAACTAGTATATGAGCCCGAGCGGCCTCTTCTTCAATTGGCTTTGTGTTTGATGCTTTAACATGGTATCAGAACTAGGCTTTCGAAGGCTTTGGACAAGACTCTCTTGATTGATTGCCCCTTTGTGCCTTGCGTGCACTTTGTTTTGTTGTGATCCCTATATTATGGATCTTTTGTTTACCTCTCCACGTGCGGGTCAGAGTTGCATGTGCGGAGGGAGTGTTAGAGCTTGTCCAACATTGATTAATTATAACCTCTAAAACTAATATATGAGCCTTTGCAGCCTCTCCACTTATTGCCAATCGGTTTTTAGATGGTTGCTTTAACTGGAGCAATGACTTTTTCCATTATTTAAAGAACGCAGGAAATAAATTATTGTTTGTTGTAGTAAGCTTAACATCAAACTTCTGCTGAGAAAACCAATTTGTCCATCTGAATGGATTCTAAGAAAGCAAGCAGCAGAGAAAAGTGGGTGGCAAGTAAGCACCGTGTTGATAATGAACACCAGAAATGATCAATCTTAAATGTTATTTAATGTGTTCATTGGAAGAATGCACATACAATGGTACACTGGTGATTTTGAATGTTCATCTTTTGGGGTTTCTTTCTTACTCTTTGTGATCTTCTCTTTTCTCGAATGGTTTTTAGTGGTTGATTCTCCTGCCACTTTCCAAAGTTTTTGGCTCAGATTCATTAAGTTTTACTTTTCTACTGTTGAAGTTTTTATGACTTCCAGATTTCTAGTAATGTGAAAGCTCACTTGTTGTTTCCAGGATGGACAAGATTGAGATGAGAGATTAAAGGAAGCTGCCCCCCACCCCAAGTTTTTGGGTTCTAAAATCAGAGTTTTTATAAGTTGATATTGTTGTTGCCTTTTCCTCTCGGATTACATCGCCAAGATTGTTATGGATGAAGTATTTAACCGCCTGTATTGGAAACTTTCTGTGAACTTTATGTTGTCTTTGCTGTGTTACTTTGACAGAAAAAGGGCGGGAAAAAAATGAGAAGAAAATAATGCATTTTATTGTACCGTCAGACCAAAATGTTAGCTGAAGGTCGTGCAGATTTGAATTTTGGTAACTTAAAGCATGGAGACCTTTGCTTATTTTAACTTTTAGTGATTACATTTTTGGGTTAACTGGAATAGGGACTTCCGTTGCCTTGGAACTTTGTTTTTTTGGAGAATTTCTGTATTCAGGTCCTTTTTTTTTTTGTAAAAGTCGGTTGACTCGATATATTTGGTGAACTGGAATTGATTTCTTTGGCGAGTAAAGGAAGCAATTGGGAAATTTTGAAGCAACATTGGAAACTTTTTAGTATTGCACATCCTATAACGGCAGAGGTACAGAAAGAGCTTAGCCAAACCAGTGTGTCAAATTCTTCCCCAACCTGCAAGGCCATAATCTGGCAACAATTTGGCAGACCATTGAAGATGGTTTTGGAGTCTTGCCAAATTTTGGTTTTGGCATCCACTTATAAAATTCATCTGCATATTTCCCCAATTGATACCAGAATTTTCCTACGATGCTCTATCATTACGGTGGCTTGTTTAAGGTTGTGCTTAGATAAGAAAGATTTCGTACAATTGATTGAAATCTGGGCGTGGTAGATATCTCAATGGTCGCTCTCATTTTGTCGTAAGTGTTGACTGGATGTGCGACAGCGTCGCCTGCAAAATATACCATGCTCTTGATCTACAAAGATAAATTATACTAGCAAGGTTATATAAAACAGGTGATTTGCCCAAGCCTACTGAAACTTGAACGTAACGAACTGTTCAGATTGAAGCCTATCAAAACTGGCTTCCGGCATGTAAAAAGCCACAAGTTACATTAGTATGAACCACTTAGATGAAAAATGGCAAGAAAACAAATGCTGCTAAGAATCACTTGCCAGGAGGTAACTCCATGACAAAAACTGCACTACCAAAAGATGAAACCTATCATGATGAATGGCAATTGATCCAAACAGTCATCTGCACCCACGACGGATTATAACTTCACATTGAAAACTCTATCGATTAGGTCATTATATTACATACATTGGACAAATAAAATCTGACAAACAAGCAATCATGTCCCTGCAACCAAGCCATCATGCAGCCAATTTCTCATGACCGTAAAAGCTTGTTCTGCGTCTTCATCTTCTTCAGGAGACTCTGGCCGGTGGGCAAACCCATGGCCTCTTCCCCTGAAAATCAACACCGTAGATCCATTACCCACTTTCTTCTCAATATCTTCTAAGGCACTGACAGGACAAAGCGGGTCATTGTCGCCTGCAATGAATAACACAGGTACCTTCACATTAGCAGCAACAGATGGGTCAATCCGTGTGCCATAGAACGAAACCCCAATGCCAAAACAGACACCCTGGTCTTGCACAAGCACATCGATTACTCGGCCACCTCCAAAGCAAAACCCCATGATACCGAGCTTTTGCGAGATTCCTGCTGCTACAAATTCATCCATCATCCACTTTGTAGATGTTGTGATGTCTTTAGAAATCCTCTCCGGGGTTTGTTTGGCAAGCCAATCTTCAAATGAAGCCTTCGGTCTTTTCTTTGCCCATGGGTCCCCGCGAAACAAGTCTGGCACTAGAACACTACAGGATTATTCCAAGAAAACCCAGTGAAATTACATAAGAACAAGGCATTCAATCTCCATTGTCTAAAAAAACTAATTATTCTTGCTGCTAAAGATATGGGAAGACGAGATAAACGAGTGTATCAATGCTTAGAAGTCTTTTATATATATAGACGTGTGTGTGTACCTAACAAAGCAAATATCGGAAAATATCTGTTTCGTTGCTGTTTTCAATATCAATTTTGTAATACAGTTTCCAGAAAAAAGTTATGATCAATGAAAACACCTGTTTGACGTTTTCTCAAAAATGAGTTTTTTGATCTTTTCCAGCAAGTTCTCAGAAACAAATTTCAAATATCATCATCATCCACAAATTTTCTGTGTTTCTGGAAAATAAATTCAGGAAACAGAAACATGAAAACTGCATGTATAAGGTGTCTAAAGATAGGGTAACAATAACATACTTGTAACCATTGCAGGCAACACGATAGGCAAAATCTTTAGTAGCAGGCTCCTCGAAACCGAAGATATCGGACAAGAGCAATATGCCGGTTCCATTGTTGTTCTTCACTGCTTTGAAGAGATGAGCACCAATGCTGTCAACTCCCTCCCCTATGGATAGCTCCGCTCCACTTACTAGCTCACAAGCCTCGTCATTTAAACCATCATCAACTTCCGCTTGGCTGCTAGATACTTTACAGATGGTATATTTGGGAAAACGTAACAAGGTTCGACGAGGATTTAGAATTGCAGATTCCCTGAACAAGAACTGAAGCTATATAGTCAAGATTGTTGTTTTTTCTTCCTCGAACCAACTGTGAAAACAATTCCAACTTTGTGTAACTTATTTTTAGCTCATTAACATAGAAAGGGTAGAGAAGATGCGTTTGTTTCAAGTGAAATCCTCTTTTATGATCAAACTTCAAGCATAGAACACAACTTCAACATATTGTACTTTATAAAAGACCGAACATTTATATTGCTATCTTGAGATTACATTTCAGCCAAAAAGACAGTGACAAGAAAACAAAGCATGATGCCGATCCTCAATTCCTCATGCTCTATGTCAATGTGTAGAACTACTTTCCTACTTGTCACGTAACTCAGGTAAGATATCGAACAAAATGGGGCTTAGGGAAATTACTCATAACCTATAAACCTAATTAGAAAATCCTATGCAGCAAATTTCAGGGTTATATACTTGTTAAAACTTAAAACATAGATGATTGACATTGAATAGAAATATGCATTCCAAGCAAGAGTGAAGATCCCAAAACCTCCATCGTATAGACTTATCACGAGATACAAAAAATAGTACAAGAACTCAAGGTAACTACGCAAGGCTTGGGTATAAAATAAAAATGTGACAAATTGTGAAAGTAATGCAGAGGTCATGCCCGACAGTCAGGCGGCAAAGCTGATGCATGAGGTGCCCCTTCAAGTATAAGGAATACAGAACTCTCTGTGTCACCTAAAAGCTCATAAGTTTTGGAAAGAACCCCAAAGCCTATTGTCCACGGCAAATTAGACACAAAAAAAATGGTGTGTAAGCCGGTATCAAGCATTATGAACAGAGCAATATCATCAACTCGGAAAAAACCCAGAGTAATTTCATCATAATCGCCACGATTGGTTTTTTTATCTTCACCTTACTAAGTCAAGGTTAAGATCATAAATATCAATCTATGAATTTTTTTAACCACAAATAGCGCAATTTACTTAAAGACCATTATGAAGAATCCGCAAATCACTAACTAGCATGGTTTCCCAAAAAGAATACCACAGAAAAGAACACAAGCAATACCCGGGAATCAGATTGTCCGGGTTTTTTTTTTTTTTAACAGACGAATTTTCTTGTTTGAATGTGCAATTTCGCAAATGAGGGGAACTCATAGATAGAGTCAGATGTAAGCTTTAACTTTCCAATATTTTTTTGCTTGGCAACTTTCCAAACGTTTTGACAATGTGCAGGCATTAAAACTTGGATGAATCTTTTAGCACATCAACAAGGCAACATTAACAATCTCATTTCCATCCTACTCTTCATACATAGCTGTTCTTAAACTACCAAAACTACCACATCAACTTCTAATCACATACAAACGCGAGTCGTCACACACCATACACTAACCTCGTTTCCATTATGAGCTTTTCCTATGATGCGAACCCCCAAAATATGAGTTCGCAAAAAAGAAAACAAGAACCCACAAGAACATTTAGTCATAGAGCATTTTCCCCCTCGGGCAGAGACACATAGGGAGTAATTGTTTCATGTGCACAGATGCTTCCATCTATAGGATTCAATTGCCTGCTCTGGTTTACCCACAGGTATAACTTTTATCTAAGTTATGCTCAAACTTTCTACCCATACGATGACTTTTGCTGTTTAGTTCAACACCATAGCTCCAAATTGATTCCTACAGAAACTTTCACACGAACTATAGCAAACAGAACAACATTATAAGCATACAAACACATACCCATTTCCTGAAAAATCTGAACAAACAACCATTTCTTCAATATTCTGAACAATCATACAAAAAGAACATAAAAGAGAAAAGGAGTAGTTTTGGTAACAGAATAGCACTGGAAACACACTTACAGAAGGGGGAAGCTGAGGAGAAGCAAGGGAGCTGAGGCACTGGTGGTGGCGGTGGTTGAGCCTCCTGGTTGTGCAAAGGCTGCTGCTAACAGCTATTGAAGCTGAAAATAAGGGGGACGAGGCCAACCCCATGTGCCCAGTTTCTCCACTCTCTAATCTTACAAAACCCAAATTTCAAAACTCGAGAACAAAAAGAAAGTGGAAGGAGATGAATCATCCATTACCACAACAAAATATCCAAGGGATATTTGTTCTTGCTTGAAGAACAAATTTGGGCCTCAAATTCCCATTCCATTGTTTCGTTTATTGGGGCCCGACCTTTTACCAGATTAGCCAGGCTCGTGTTGACTACTCCCTTGTGCCAATTTGTTACTAGTTTTTTAAATGTTTTGTGTCACTTAGAATATACACAATGCTATAATTAAAAATGAATAACCAAAAGTTGTCATATCAATTTTTAATTATTCATTTAAGAGATTGTTAAAATTAACAATGTAGATATCCACAATGACATAATCAAAATTAAATAACCAAAAGTTGCCACATCACCTTTTTAAATTACAAAAAAACTAAAAACTGTGAACATAGGAGATAGTTTTTCCTAAAATAATTTTGAGACTAAAAAAGACTATTTAAAATAGAAAATAATTTTTGAACTTTTTTCAAAACTTAAAAAAAAAAAGTTTAAAGAAAAACAGCTTTTGTGTAACTACGGTTTTTGAAAAAATAGTTTTTATATTAGAAAAGATTTTGAAAATATATATTTTCTTGTACAAAACAATTTTTTGAAAAAAGAACAATTTGTTTTGTATAAAATGTTTTTTTAAAAAAATAGTTAAAAACAATTTTTGGGGGAAAACTGTTTTTTAAAAACAAATTTAAAAATATAGTGAAATATTTTTTTTGAAAACATTGTTGAAAAGGAAAAAGAAAAAGGGAAGGAGGGAGATGGAAGAGAGAGAACATTTTTTTTGTAATGATGTGTGTATTTCATTAAGAATGTGATATTTATTAAATTTGGTTATTGGCAAAAGATTGTTAGTTTTGATTATTCAAAGTCTAAAATTTGATTATTTCTAATGAGGTTGTTAAGTTTGATTATAGCATTGTGAGTCATATTTTGCACCAACATTGTTAACTTTAAAAACCTATCACTTTTGGTTATGCCATTGTGGATACTCTTACTATAAATTGTTTATATATTTTACTAGTTTATAAGGTTTTATCTTATTTTAATAATTTTATGTAATAAAATGATTGAGATTAATCAAAAAAAGATTTATATTTCCTACCAAAAAGAATTTATTATCAATTAGAAGACATGAACAACATTCTATTCGGTAGAATCGAATAAGGAACAAACATATAGGATTAAAGGGGTATAACTTCTGGGATTAGTTTCTTTCCATTGTCCATCAATAACAACAGAACCCATATTGTCCCCAACATTGGGAGTATGGAATTAGTTCCTTTCCATTGTCCATACATCTCCAAAATTGCCTTTTCCAACCTCATGGATTCACAATAATAAATCTAATTTGAGAAGATTTACATAAAGAATATTTACACAAGAAATCATTTTGATCATAGGCAGACGATTAAATCGCATCTTATTTGACAGAATAGACAATTATTATAATTTTATTGAACTTAAAACAAACCAGCTCGAGGGGAGGTCATTCCATAACTTACATACTCTGACTTTAACAATTTTCATTCGTAATCCAAAAATGGATGTTCTTTAGTTCCAAATTCTTTAATTTTATTTTCACTTTCCACTTAAGAGGGATTTGTTAGGTGAAGGCTAACTCAAGGCAAGGGCAAGGGTGACTTGGTTGGTGAGTGAGTGATATAAAGAGTGTTTTGTTGCTTTCAGATAAAATATCGTATGAAATTTGAATCTACAGAATAAAATCTACACACGATAATTACAAATATGATAATACAACACTGCCTAATTGGTAGATTGAACAATAACAACTGTATATCAGTGGAACGAAAATTATGTACAAAATATTGTAGAAATTATGGTGTTTATAGACATTTTCTTGTCACGAAACAGTGCTAAAACAAAATGGAAATTTGGAGTTCAACTTCTTCTCATGAGTTCAAACTCGGCACATGTCACAAAGATTTGACATAAAACTCTCAGCACGGTATTTGGGTGGACACCTTGAGCTTTACTTTTCAATGATAGGAGTAATTTGTAACTGGGTTCAGTGATTCCACACCTGAAACTGCAACTTGACAAAAAGCCTTTCACCCTGTTGAAGTAAGTTTCTTTACGACTAGTTTTGATTCCATCCCATTAAGATGATTTAATCCCGGAAACAAGATATACTTCTATATGAACAAATACTATAGATAGACACCAGAATGAAGAATCTATACTACAAGCACAAGGAAACCCTAGGTTCATCGTTGATTTAAGAATGACATATCGTTTTTTCTTTTTCTTGTGACACTTGCTTCTTCCCTTCTATTCTTCTCTACTTCTGACACCAGAATGAAGAATGCCTTTACTTCATTGTTCATTGAGAACCCAATGACTGAATGGCGAGCTTGGCTGCAACCATTGAGATATTATTTCTGACAAATTCTAAGGACTGATTTAGCCTTTCCAGTGTGTCTTTAACCTCCATTGCTCTCAACTTCTCTCCCTGCAATTGTCGCAATTCCGTAGGTGTTCCTCCTGCAAAAATAACAAAAACCAGATTGGTCTTCATTTCCGATTATATAATCTCAGAGTTGGAAGGTTCATAGGACAAGGAGGGCCACAATATCTTTACATGTCAATAGGCAGGCAAACAGCAAACTACTCACACTAATACTTGCAACTTAATTAAGATCTAGATGGGAACCCCTCACACAATGCACAACTTTCACAACTCAAGACATAACACACATTCAGAGAGAGGCAGCTGAGATAAGGGATACCACAATCACTAAACTGCTATGGCAAAGGTGCTTCTGTGATGGTCCTAGGCTCCTAGCTGGTTACAGTAGTAGAAAAAGTGTCTTCTTTTACCAATTGGCCAATAGTTGAGATTAGTTTTGTCCCATCATCTTGAGAGTTGAGAGAAGTTGCGGCTGCTCTCATCAAGAAGTTAGATGAGATTGGCCAGATATGCTTTGTAGTCATTGTCCTCTAACAAAATGCTTTACCGCTTGATTTTATCCTGCTTGTTATCACGCAATTCTATTCTGTGGGTATCATGATCTGTTTGGTAGATTTCCCACAAATGGGAGCAATGTTCACATCACCACCTTTACGTAGTCAAACGTTTAGGACTTGACTGCTTAACAAAGTTATTATTGCTTTGACTTGAGACAAAGGGGACATCAATTAGCAAAGGATGAAATGTGAAGACTTACGGTTCAATCTCTGCTAGTTTATTCTATTACCCTATGCAGCCCAAATACATTTAGTTGCCATTAACCACTACAGAATAACCACCAACTGTTTACGCATTCCAAGGACTCAGATGAACTGATGTTTAGCTTTAACAAGTTGTTGGATTTGGCAAGATTAGAGTATAACACCCTTTTCTACAATGAGCCTTTCCTCAAGAGATTAAGTAGATACTTCCTTTCAGGAAGCCCATTTTGAAATAAGCCTGCGCTACTTCTGTAGACAAGATACATCTCAACTCGCCCAATACATCATGATAATGTTCACTCTAAGGGAAATTTTAGACTGGAGATTGGAGAACTCTAAGGTTGAGTCTCATGCATGTCCGCTGTTAGCACAAGATTGGAGAAGTCTAAGGTTGAGTTTCGTGCATGAACTTCTAGAACCCTTCCTTGTTTAGGATCCGTCTAACATGCTTTGCAATGATACAACAAAAACAAATATCGCAAATGGAATATAAAATAAAGAAGATAAAAAACAACTTGCCTGAAACTGGTTGAAGTCCTGCAAAGGATAAACGCTCGATCGAAGATGGAAAAAATGCTCCATAGCTGTCTACAGAGGATTCCTTTCCA
>BPLS01031855.1:0-18093 GCA_019656275.1 Rhododendron kiyosumense | reverse complement strand
GCCCACTCTACCGCATTAGCAATTTGTGTTTGCATTAATGCCTCCTTGGGTGCCTATTAGAAGGTAAATGATTTCAAAAAATGAGTCATACCTCAAAAGCCCAATGAAAGTGCCAATTTTGTTATATCTATAGCACGGATGTGAAAATTATGGTGCATATTCAATCCTTGGTGTTTTGGTATTGCGATATAAGACAGTACTGACACAACTATGGAGTATTATGATTTGTGAAGTTGGGTACGGGTGTTGCATACCTTGATATACATTGCTGGGACTATTTTGTAATATCTTGAGCTTTGGACAATTGGTGATGTAACATGGTATTACAGCTTTGGTTTTCTGGAGGTCATGGATTCAACTCTTTCTGCTTGCATTTGACCCCCATTTGCATTGTCCTTCTCTGGTTTGCATTTAGTTTCGTTATATACATGCAATCAATTGATGTTTGCATCTCCAAGTGCAAGATGGGGACATACAAGAGAAGTAGTTGGATAGCCTGGTAAATGGTTAGGCCCATTTTGTACCAGCTTAAGCTTTTGAAACAATTGGTGATCTAAAAATGGTTCACAACTATTCTATTAAGAGATCTAAACATGTTAAAGTTAGGAATTTGTTGTTTGGATCAACATGTGAGCAGATTCCATGATCAAGAGGTAATTACATGAGAGAGAGAGAGAGAGAGAGAGAGAGAGAGAGAGTGAGTTGGGAATGTTTATCATAATGGCAAGTCACTGCAGGAATGGAACATATGGGACCCAAGTACAGGTCTTGAACTGCATGTAAATTTGTAAACTAGAGTTGCGGTTTTAGCATTGAGGTTCCATTGTTTGGATGACAACAAACGTAGATAAAGGGATAACCAAACCAAACTGAGCCTATGTCACAATCAATTGTGGTCGGCTACAGAATCTATTATCTACGTTGAGTTTTGTTAAGGGCATCATGTTACCCAGGTCTTTTCAAACCACCGTCTCTAAAGTCAATTTTCATCTACCCCCTAGTATCTATCCTAGCCATATCACTCATCTGTACTACTGCATCAACCGATCTATGATTAACACATTCAAACAACCTTAATCTATCTCTCTCATCTTATCTTCAATACTTTTTTCTTGGTGGGTCTGATTCCTCGGGATCCAATTTCGCAATTTGACTCTTCGCAACTTTAATTTTCAAAGCAAGTTGTATAATTAGAGAACAAATTACAAATGTTTGGAAAAGCTCTATTGCTATTTCAGGGGGAAATCAATGTAATAAAAGTGAAGGACCCACGACAATGACGGAACCGTGCTGCCCCTAGCATCCCACTAAGGTTTTCATTTCTTGTGCAACATTTTCATTACACCATTGCTGCCCTATTTTTCATGATTCTACCGTTGTTTATATGCTTTTGCACTACATAAAACTTTTCATATGTCACGGACTTTAATTGTCCAACTCATGTCATCAGGCCCGGCCCGGCCCTATGGCAGTGGCAAGAGGCCGCTGCCTAGGGCCCCCAATTTATAAGCAAAACAGGAACCCCCAAATCAAAGCAAGTATTATATATAAAAATGCCCAAGGTTTCTTAAATCTACTTCTACATACCAGCGGTGGGGTATTAGGCATACATGTGCTTGGTGCGAGTTCGAGTCTCAGCGCCCAGACTGCTCTTTTTTAATGGTTAGACAGTTGGAAAAAAAATAGTCTACCAATGCTCGACCCCACCCTACAATGAGTTTAACAAGCATTGGTACCACAAAGCCCTTACGCTATCCATGCCAACTGCATAACAAATAAATAATTATATCAACACTTTTCACGTAATATACTAAAATACTAGCTATTTTATTCATTTTTTAATAATTTTATTTTATACTCTTTCATTAAGTTTGTTTACAATCTCAAATTAACTACAACTACCAAGAAAAATATACGTTACATAGAAATAGACGAGCCCCATGCGGAGCGTTCACCTAGGGCCCCCAAACATATAGGGTCGGCCTTGTGTGTCATTAACCATCTGGTTACTATTTTTGTCATCCCTTTAACTCAAGGCGTCCAACACGAGGTAGAAGTAAAGTGTAGTCATTAAAAAAACACTTAGTGAAAGAGGTAGAGGTAAAGTCTAGTTCTTTTCAACAGAAAAAGCTAATTCCTCCAGATAATTCCAAAGATTACCGCCCAACCCTGTTAGTTAAATGAAAATTCAATGGCCATAACGTGACAAAGGTTTAGTAGAAAGGACATGACAAGAAAGTATACAGGCTTTGTTCCAAGAAAATATTCATCGTATATGAGAAAGTGCAGCTACACACAAGTTGCTAGAGTAAATATCTACTACAATTATCAAGTGACCAAATGTTTCAATACTCTTTTTGGATAAAAAAAGGCAAACCATGCAACTTTATGTGGGGATCCAGGGGCCCTATAGTGCACCAAATGGACTATGGGGTTGAAGTGCGAATTGGTGGCACCCTCCATGATACTGCGTAACCTTATTCACTTAATGTGTAACCTTGGTTGGAGAGGTTGATGTATTCATAGATATGGCTATGAGTGTAGCTCATAGTTGTCAAGGGCGAAAGGCGCACCGAAGCGCAAAGTTCCGTTGGGCCTGAGGCGAGAGGCGCAAGGCGAGGCGCACGCCTTTTTGAAGAGAGGCGCACCTATGCGAAAAAATAATTTTTTATGAAAATAATTGTGTTTTGTGTGCGTTTTTGAAAAAAAAACTCGCTTTTTGTGCGCTTTTTCGCTTTTTTGTGCGCTTTTTTGCTTTTTTGTGCGCTTTTTCTGAAAAAAGCGCGCTTTTTTGAAAGAAAGCGTGTTTTTTTGACCGATTTGAAAGAAGCGCGCTTTTTTGCTCCTTGTCGCTTTTCTCGCCTTGTCGCTTTTTTGCACTTTTTGCTCGCCTTTTTCAAGTCGCCTCGCCTGGGGGTCAGCAAGGCGCTGGGGGTGCGCCTCGCCTCGCCTTGGGCCTAGGCGCGCGCCTAGGCGCGCCTTTGACAACTATGGTGTAGCTTGTCCCACATTAGTTAATTATAACTTTCAAAACAACTAGTACTCCCTCAGTCCAATTTGCTTGCCCCTTTTGAGGAAGTGAATTTTTATGGGTAGAATGATGAGAAATATAATTGGTATTGATTTTCCCAATTTACCCCTACTTTGTGATTGTCCCTTGAGGTTTCTCCTTGGTTGGCATCTTGCCAATCAAGGACTTGGGTCTCGGATGGGCACTTGTTGCCCTTCTCCTCCCTCCTTTTCTACATTAAGTGTCATTTTTTTTTAACAGCAAAAAAAGATTTTATTAATCCCAATAACAAGTTACAAAGATTAAAGGGAAACGGGAGAAGGCATCACAACCTACAGCCTACAAACCAACGATGTTGGCACCTAGACCGAGGGTAATCATATGCCACCCGCTACCAAGGGGAGGGAGAGGTTGGAGAGAATTCAACCAAAAAACAAAAAACTTAAAACTAATACAATTCAATACGGAAACATTTGATCAAGATCAAAACGAACAAAACGAATTGACATTCAAAATGGACAACTTTTTAGTTGTTGCACAACTAAAAAGAGTAATGTTGAAAGAGTAAAACTTTTCAAAATGGGAGAGGTGAAAGAGTAATGTTGCACAACTTTTTATGTTAGACTTTTCAAAATGGACATTCATTTTGGGACATCCATAAAAGGAAAGAAGGACCATCAATTTAGGAAGGAGGGAGTATATGATTGTACATGTGTAACCTTGGCTAATTATATCCTGATGCAGAGTATCTACAGTTGTACATACTGATTTGCGCTTAAAAAATTCCAAGATAAGGTCTTTCCAAATTTATTTGTACTTATATGTCCATTATCTAACTTATTTTGTAGTAAAAATATTGTTTTCGATGGAGTTCGCCTATCTAACAAGTAATAGGTGAAACCCACAAATATTAGAATTCTCAGTCGACTCAAAGTTTGGAGGAGGCTTGCAAAACAGCGAACCTAAAGACTAGTGAGAAACCAAAATATTGAGATTCCTAGTCGACTCAAAGTTTGGAGGAGGCAACCCAAAACTAATGGAAGTCAGTATTGCAAAACAGAGGACCTAAAGTCTTGTACTACAAGGACACTTGAGAATATGGGAATAACTAATGTCGATTGATAAATGATATGATGCTCGTAACTTGACAATAACAATCATGCCCATGGGTGTGGCAACCAAAATGTAGTACTTTGAGAACAGAGGCACAGGGGGATGCACGGAAAACGCTGGCAACCAAAATGTAGTACTTTGAGAACAGAGGCACAGGGGGATGCACGGAAAACGCTTTCAGCCCAAAGGTCCTTGTTTGTTTAATTGGACTAACTGACCAATAATGAGGGTAATCATACCACATTCACTAAAGTATTTTCCATCCCATGTTTTGTGGTATTTCATATCTGGCTGATAAATTATCGCAAATGTTCCAACCAAGCACAAAATATGTGGTCGCCTTGGACTAATAGTCCAACCCCATGCTTTAATCTTGACAAACGAACCAGGCGAAAAGTACAGCCTTGAAGAGATACAGATTTGACCCACCGTGGCAAAGAAAGCATGTAAAGATGAAATAGGGAAAATAACACATTTCACATGCAGAACATTTATTGACTATGGAGAGAAGTTAATGCTTTTAAGTTTTTCTTAGTCATTGTTTGAACTTTCAAATTAGTATAGTCTTTGTGTTTGCTTTAATTTAGTATGCCACTGGACATCTTTTTGAACAATGAGTTGAAGGGGAGCATCTAAATGCACAGCAATTTGGTTATAAACAGAATTGCTGAATTGGCCTCTTAAATAAACTTTTTCTCTTAGGGATGTTTTGGTAATTTTGCAAATCGTTAGATGTGAGGTCATGCAGTTGTAGTATAGAAAAGGAAAAATTCAAAATACCCCCCAAACTTTACACTCAATGTTTATTAGACTCCTAAACTGTCAAAAAAAATCAATTTTACTCCCTAAGTTATCTTCCGTTATTCAAATAGACCCTTTCCGTCAAATTGATAATGGAATTGGTAACCATGGTTGTTTTTCCGTTAATTCACCTCATCAACACCCCACAAACCACATCTCTCACTCCATTCTCTCCTCAACTAGCATTACCCAAGAAAACCCACAACCCTCTGTTCTCAAGAAATGCATTGCTCTCTTGCCAACGTGTGCCTCTTCCAATCACAAGCTCAAGCAAATCCACGGCTTCTCAATCAGACACGGTGTCCCTCTCACCACCCCAGAAATGGGCAAACACCTCATCTTCAAACTTGTCTCTACTCTCAACAAAACCCACCATGTCTTATGCCCACCTAATCTTTACCCAAATCCAAAACCCAGATGTATTCACTTGGAATACCATGATTAAGAGGCTATGCCGAGAGTGAAAACCCTAGGCCAGCAATTGATATGTACAGAATCATGCATTTAAATTCCATTCAACCTGACACACACGTACACTTTTCTTCTCAAGGCTATTGCTAGGTTAATGGATGTTAAAGAGGGTGAGAAGGTCCATTCCATTGGGGCCAACGGTGATGGCGGCAGGCTGTGTGGGTGAGAGAGAGAGAGAGAGAGAGAGAGAGAGAGAGAGAGAGAGAGAGAGAGGCACAAAGTTAGGATTTAACGGAAAAACAACCCCTATAACCAATTCCGTTATCAATTTAACGGAATTTGACGGAAAGGGTCTATTTGAATAACGGACAATAACTTAGGGAGTAAAATTGATTCTTTTGAAAGTATGGGAGTCTAATAGACATTGAGTGTAAAGTTTAGGGGGTATTTTGAATTTTTCCCGAAAGCAAAAGTCTGCCCTCTTATAATTATGCCCCTCTTTTGCTTTCTTCTTTTCACACAAATTTACTATTCCCAAGTTACTGTTTATAGCCCTACAACAGCCACCTTTGCAGCCCTTAATCAAATCAACGCTACTACCGCCTCCTACGTTTTTTTTTCCCATCAAGTCTCCAACCTATTGGTCCTCGTCTGAATTTTGAACCATTAAAACTCTAAATTGCTCATGGATTAGACCCTTAAACACCCTATCTCCTAAAATTCAAGCGAAGCTTCCTCTTTCAAAATCAAGGCAAATGAAAACAATTACACTATGAATTTCCTTACCCAACAAACCTTTTACCTGCAGAACTCTAACCCTAGAAGCTTTCTGTACCAAAAACCGGCCACAATTCCTATTTTAGGCAAGCTTTAGGGCAAGTTTCCACAGCTGTCCTACATCACTATGCATAATCAAATTACATGAGAACTTAAGCCATGTCCTTTAAAATGTACCTCAACTTTAATAATTATTACCGCTACAACTTGCTGGAATTCTGCTGCCATTGCCTCGAAGTAGGAACCTTCAAGCAGTGGCTAGAAATACTCAGTCAACTCATTGGCCATATTGATCGGTTCTGCTTCCATGGTGTGCATTTACCCTCTGCAACTGAATAAATCTTATTTTCTCCCTTTCCCTTCTTGCATTCACTCCATGAGAGAAAGACTATATACTTCTAAGAAGTAAAGGATATTCCGTCTCTGTTCTAAATGCCAATTATCAATGGCTTGGTATAAGGCTAGATTTGTCTTTAAGCAAAATATCCAGAACCTAACCATTTAAATATGATGAACTCCACGAACACATTTACTCATGATAAATATTGTTAGCTAACTTTAGTAAAAATATGGACCAGTTAAGATTAAAGATATAAGTCATTTGACCTACAAAATCCTAGTGTCGAGTACAAGTGCATTCAATAATAGGAACTTTGATCATGCTTGTTAAAGCATCCAACTCAAAACCAATTGGCAATGAGCGGAGAAACCGCCCAGGCTCATATTCTAGTTTTGGAGGAGATAATTAACCGATGTGGGACAATTTCCAACACTTTCCCTTGCGTGCGACCCCCCGACTCGCACGTGGAGAGGTCAAAAAAGGATCCGGAACACACGGATCACAACGAAACAAATTGCAACTATGGCATAAACAAAGGGGAAAAGCCTCCAAAAATCTAGCTCTAATACCATGTTAAAGCATCCAACTCAATACCAATTGGCAATGAATTGAGAGGCCGCCCAAGCTCATATACTAGTTTTGGAGGAGATAATTAACTGATGTGGGGCTATTTCCAACAATGCTAATCGAAGTAGATCAGTACTTTTCCCAAAGTGGTACGTAGATGTGCATTTCATATGTTTTCTGAGTGTTGTGTGACACTACATATCCTTCCAAAGTAGACTGAAAATTGTAGGACGACGATTTAGTCAGCTCACACAGATCTTAAACTGGAGTGCTTCCCATAGAGTAGCATGCGTGTCCCAGAAACAGGTTACACTAATTGAGAACGAGAAGAGGAACACTCAATATAGAAGTTGTAGTTTGATACATGGGGAAGCACAACACGACTATGTTTCGCACTCACGCAGCTGAAAGGAAGAGGTGTGCTAAAAGTATGTGAAACTGATATAAAGGGGGAAATGGATTGGTATGTGCTCAAGTATCAAATAGCAGATAAATAGAACAGAAAATTCGAAAGAAGATGCACAGTCTACACAAGCGTGCCGGAGAGAGAGAGAGAGAGAGAGAGAGAGAGAGAGAGAGCACCTTCAACTTTATCTCCAAGCCATTCAAACAGTGAAGAGCCTCCTTCAGCTCAACAACCTGGAAGCTTACTTTGCTTAGACTGTCAGGAACCACATCCTGCATTGGTATGACTGTGCCTCTCAGGAAAGGGTTGGCCTGCAAACTATCACTGTAAGCAAAAAACTTTTAGAATGGCAACACAAAACTTAGGAAACTGTGTAATTAGCAATATAAAGTCACCTCAAAAATTCTATGACAATTCTTTACCAGCATTTGCATCTATGAAGATACAGTATATACACTGCTTGGAAGACAGATGCCCTAGTAGTCTAGCACTTTCCTGTTCCTTTCTGTCTTTGGTATAAGAGGTTGTTACTTAAGCCTTACTGGAATTGACTTTTAGAACACCGGCTTTGGCTGTTATGAAGTAGCCCCACAATGAATATCTAGATATCCAACACCCTCCATTACATGCAGTTTTGTTTCAACACGGAGATGTAAACATCCATACAAAGATTTAAACAAAATGCAATGATAACACAAAGGGGGAACAAATGCAAAAGGAGAAAAACCAAAGTTCTGATACTACGTTAGATCACAAATTTCCATAAAAGCTTAAATTGATAGGAAATGATAAGCTATTCTGCGTTACAAGGTTTACTTACTTCAGCCTAAATGCTGAGGGACAAAATATTCTTCTCCATTGATTACAGGGATTCATCTAACACACTATACTCTAAGTAAAGTTGGTAATATTCTTCTCCATTGATTTCAGGGATTCATCTAACACGCTATACTCTAAGTAAAGTTGGTTCTGATCATAGTTCAGTTGCATACATTACAAGAGTAAGTACATATCCTAAGCAGAAAAAATAGCAATAGTAGTGGTATTGCAAAAAAAAAGCGCCAAAAGTTTAGGTAAAAAATAGGTTGTACGTGTCTGTGAAATATATCCAACATATCCCACACGAAGCAGCTTTATTACAACAACAGAACCCATGTAGTCTCCATTGGAGACGGACCTAAACTTTGGCAATATGCACAAAGTGGCTGCTCTTAGAATACTACTGAAACAGTGGCCCCCCTATACCTGTTTTGCTACAGAACTATGCCCCCAAATCATGGCATCAGAGAGGGCAGGCCTAGAGACCCAATTCAATTTCTGTGCACATTACCAAGCTTCCTTCATTGATAGTCCAGAGCATTGGTATGCAACTTTCAAATATTAAAATCTATAATCAAACAAAGAAGCATAACTATTGATGGCTTAAGATCATGATCTTCATAGAATTGCTCGTGAGTCATGACTCGTAATTGACGTCAATACAGTCTTCAAAAGGGAAAGCAAATCTATAATAAGCACCAATGAATTTCCTTGGCAGATTGAATGTGCCTACATCTTGGTCAGCATGCTCAAACCTACCAATTTAGGCTTCTTGTAATAAATTTAATGGTATAAGATGTTAATTGAATGACATGCACATACATACATCTAAAAAAGTTAAGTAAACTTAAATTTTCTTGTGCACGTTGTTGACTAACTAGAACACATTAGTAAAGTGTCCTAATGTTAACCCAATATTAACTTGTCACTAATAGCAATATAGAAATATCTGATACATTCGCACGCGATCTGGTCACGTCAAGGCACCAATGCCAAAGTCAAGTTTAACATCCAATATGTACCACCAAGAAAATGCAATACAATAAAACAAGGAACAAAATGCCATTCGTATAGCCAAAAGGTCTCCATTTCATACGAAACCAAAATGAAATAGCAGGGGAGCATCTAGGAAAATGTCCGACGAATGGAGAAGGAGCACCTTAGTACCTATCTATAAGAATAAACGGGATATTCAAAGCTGCAACAACTATAGAGGTATTAAATTGATGAGTCATACAATGAAGTTGTGGGAAAGTTATTGAGCATCGCTTGAGGATGGTGACTACGATGTCAGAGAAACAGTTTGGATTCATGCCTGGAAGATCAACCATGGAAACTATCTACCTATTAAGGAGATTGGTAGAAAAACACGGAGCAAAGAAGAAGGATCTCCATACGGTTTTCATAGACTTAGAAAAAACTTATGATAGAGTGCCTAGAGACATCATATGGTGGGTTTTGGAGAGAAAATGAGTGACCAAAGGGTATATCGAGGTGATTAGAGACATGTATGAAGGTGCCATCACTACCATTGGATCACCAGTATGGGAAACAAGTGAATTTCCAATCACCGTAGGATTGGATCAAGGGTCAGCCCTAAGCCCGTACCTCTTTGCCTTAGTTATGGATGAATTGACTAGACAATTTCACGAGGATATTCCATAGTGTTTGATGTTTGCAGATGACATTGTCCTCGTAAATGAAACCGCTAGAGGTGTTAATACGAAACTAGAAATTTGGAGGGAAGCATTAGAGTTAAAGGGTTTTCGGATAAGTAGGAGTAAAATTGAGTATATGGTGTGCAAGTTTAGTGGTACCAGTAGTGCGCAGGAAGAAAGAGTGATGATCCAAGACCAGGAGATACCAAAGAGTGATCATTTTAGGTATTTAGGCTCAATTATTAGTAGAGATTAAGAGATTGCCGATGATGTGACCCATAGGATCCAAGTGAGATGGCTCAAGTGAAGAAGCGCTATTGGTGTACTATGTGACAAAAGGGTACCCACAAAATTAAAAGGAAAATTCTATGAAACTGCCATAAGACCAGCTATGCTTTATGGGACAGAATGTTGACCTATTAAGAAATAACATGTGAACAAAATGAGTGTAGCGGAAATGAGAATGTTGAGGTGGATGTGTGATAAGACTAGACAAGATAAGATTAGAAATGAAACAGTTCGTGAGATGGTTGATGTAGCATCTATAGAGGAGAAGTTGAGAAAAAATAGGCTAAGGTGGTTTGGGCATATCTACCGTAGACCAGGAGATGCAGTAGTTAAGAGAGCCGATAAGATAGCTCTAGGTAGCAATGTTACGGGGAGGAGGAGACCTAAATTGACATTAGATTCTGTAGTGCGCAAAGATATGAGTATAATGGGTTTATGTGAATAAGTGGCCCTAAACAGAGTTCAATGGAGGAAACGTATTCACGTAGCCGACCCCAAGCGATTGAGACGTAAGGCTCAGTTTGGTTTGGTTTATGGGAGCATTTATAACTGAGATATCAAGTGATACACAAAAAATCATGAAAAAACGGACCAGAACACACCAAAGCATACTTAAACACATGCAAATACAGATTCTCTTGCAAAGTTGTTTTACATCTTTTGGGGAAAAAACCCATTAGTTTGTTCTAATTTACTGGTTTACTATAATGTTCCTTTTTGGTTCCTCCCTGTCATTAGAATCGTAATCTTCTTTCATAACATTGACTTATATGACATCAGAATTGAGTTCGCAGTTCTGCACTAGTTCCTCCATGCAGATGTTTCAGGTTAATACTTAATATTTACCAATAAAAGCATACTTGAAGGTTTTTAATTCACATCATCAAGAGTTTCATTTATATTGCATTCCTTTTCTTGTCATTCACCTTGTCTGTCTTGAAAAGACTCCAAGAAACACAAGGAAGTCTTGCACCTTGCCTTGACATGAGATGGATTCATTGGCTTCAACCTTCCAACTTTGTCGACGATATCATATTAGGAATAACAGGCACAAAATGGGGCCACCAGAAAATAGTGAAGCTCACATTGTGAAAAATAAGATAACTAATAAGGAACGTCTCAAATAGTAAATATATGTTATCACGGCATTGCATATTTTTCTTGCATTCCGCAGATGGCATATTCACAAGATGGGTAATAGGCCCTGAAATCAAACTTGAGGGAGCATTTGATGCATCTCAAATTTCAATGCTAAAAGCTAAGGATTCAAACACACCAGTCCTCGATCGGAAAAGAAAAAAAAAACACTATTCTGTTAAGTGATATCTATACTACACCTATGCATTGAGCGGTGGACCCAAGAATCATGTGGGCGTTGGGCCCCGATTTACCTGCTTTCTCTAACATCAATTTTGGTGAAAATTGAATTGCGTGGAGATTATTAAATCAAAAAACACCATGAAATAGGTAGAAAGAACGACAATGACAATGGTTACATATCAATCCAAAACACACAACAATCTCTATTTTTTTTGTTTCCAATCATAATCTATTACTATTAAGATATATGCTATAAACTTTAGAAAGGTAAGAGAATTGAAGCGTCTAAACAAATGGTGCGCAGTGTCTTCTATGATGGGAGGTGGAAGAAAGAAAGAGAGGACTAACATGCCAAGTAAAACTCAAATACTCAACAATATATGCGAAAATTTACAAGAGAAGTCAGCGAGTCTATTGTCTTCTAACAATTTTAGAATGACTGCCCACGTTGTGGGATTTCTGCCTTCAATTGTAGGATAGGCAATTAGTAGTATCAAGGGAATTCAAAATCATGGGGGGTGGCCACCTCCCCTACAGGTATAGGTATGTCAGGTTGCCAACCACTTTATGCACTATTTTTAACACGATAACAACTACTAACTCTAGGATAACATGAGGCACACCCCTGGAATTTATTCAAAGTTACAGACAATTCCTTAGACTAGGAAAACATCAGACACCCCTTATTTGAATTTCGTATCAGCAAAACCCCAAAATGGTATCATACTGACACTCCACAACTACCCTTACAAACTGGGGTGCCATTGATAATTAGGATGGGAACATTTCTTTCAACTAAGATTGAACAATACAATGCTTTAATAGCAAATTTTAAATAATAAGTCAAGCTGATTTCAATTAAAATTGCCATTGAATACACCATCCTACTGTCATATATTGTCAGGTCAAAAAGTTCTGGCATGGTCAATAAAAATTGCAAATTAGGTTTCAATGCAAACAGAACAGCTTCAACCCTGACATGTTATACCATATAAGGATGGAGCACACTGATTTTCTTTCCTTGTTTCGTGTCTGTGTGCGCATGAAAGTAGAATTGATATGCTGGATAGCTATGAAGCACCGACACCTCTAGAGGTCGAGGTATCGCAGTGTCGGACACGGGGCACCGCGGGGATACCTCGGGGACACGTACGGAACACGCCATGCCACGTGGCGTGTCCCATAATTTAATTTGAATTTTTCGTGGGGACACCGATGGGGACACTACAGGGGCCAAACTGCAATTTTTTAAAAAAAATTGGGGGCTAAACTGTAATTTTAAAAAAAATTGGGGGTCAAACTGTAATTTTATATAAAAAAAATTTTGGGGCCAAATTATAATTTTTTTAAAATTTCTGGGTGCTAAACAATAATAATTTATATATATATATATATATACACACACACGTGGCATGTCCCCCGCCGTGTCTGTGTCCGCATTTTTTTAGAATTCCCGTGTCCCGGTGTCAATTTCAGTGTCCGTGTCGATGTCGGTGTCCATGTCGGTGCATCATAGCTGGATAGTCTATTTTTAGCATATGAGGTGCACATTTAAGTGATGAAATGGAATTGCATTGTACATCCAGAATAGGCCTAAGAAGACATGATCCAAGCCGATACCTGACATGTATTGTTCCCCCTCTTCCAGGTCCATCACAAGGACAACAAAAACCAAGATTTGATTTATCCGGTATCAAACGGGAGCTACGAGCAAATAGAACACCTTTCAAGAGTATCAATACAGTTACATGAATCGTAAATGCATGAATGTGATGGACCAAAAAATCTGCAGTTCCTAATGGAATAGGTAAAAAAGCCACTTTGCCGCCCACCACTATTAAATCATTACCCCCAAAGTTAAACTAGTGCCATTGCACTAGGTGCCAAAGCATGAGTGTTTTGTATCCATTGAGAAAAGACGGGTTATAATTGTATAGAGGTATCTGAAAACATATCTTGGGGACGCCCTAAAGCGCTCATGGTATCATTATGAATATACAAACCAAAACTGTGAAAGCCTAAAAATATACATACCCAGTTGAGGTGTGATATGATTGCATCGCGATGACTAAGGACAACGATCTTTGTGATGCATAATGGGATTTACTGGTAAATAAGTTAGATCTTAATAAACATCCGTAATTACCAATTTTGTTGGTTGTTTCCTAGTTGAATGAAATGTCTGCAAAGATATCAATGACACCCTTAGTTATTACTTAATTACTAGTGAGACCCCCTTGAGTTTTAAGGGGATTGGGGGATATCTCATATCATTTTTAGCTGGTATTACAACAGCATTTTGGGGTTTCAATGATACAACTTTCAAATGTCAAAGGTGTTCTTGATCTTTTACATTTGATTTTTTTTATTTTACTTATTCATCTATTTTTTGGGGTAGGGTTAGAAGTAAAACCAAGAAAATTAGGGACATAAAAAAACATTGAAACTCAGAATACATGAGATGCAAATATGTTTCTCTAGATAAAATTAAAACAACACATTTATTAGAACTTAGAAGAAAACACACAGAAGCAAACCCAGGGTGGGTAGAAGTCAAACCAGAAAATTAAGGAAATAAAAACGACATAGAAACTTAGAATACATAAGGTGCAAATATGTTCCTCTAGATAACATAAAAACGGAACATTTATTATACAAAAACACAAATAAGAAAACTCAGAACTTCCATCACTCGCCGATGCCCTACGGATTCTTAGTGCCCATCTTCTGAGGGGCTACTTCTATTTGCACGCCCTGATCCAGTCCCAATCTAATTCCCACGAACACCCCCACTTTTGATGTGTTCAATCTGTTTTGCAGCACTGTTAATTCTCCCCTCCAAAAGGCCGGATACATCTTCCAGATCCTTTAAGTTGCCAACATCATTCAAATTAATTTCAACCAGGTTTTTGCCCATAAGTTGTTCCTTCTCAACCCGCCAATTTCGGTACTTAAATTTTTGCAAGGTTGTATTCACTCTCGTAACGTTTTGGGTAAGAAAAGTTTCCCGATTCATTACACTGAGATCTTTTTTCATGATAGGCAAGTTAGAGAACCTTTCAAGCACCTGGAATGTTTCAGGTGGAGAAGGACAAACATCTGGCTGAGCATCAGGTGTACTGTAAATGACAGCACAGGCATCAACACCACATAGAGTTCTAAGCTCACTCACCTTCTTCATTAAGCCGGCTCTCCTTTTCCGAAATGTTTGCCTCCTCACACGCTCATTAGCAATGAACTCAAACTTAACTGCACGGCCCATGGTCAAGTGTAGAGAGAAAGAGAAAGACCCTTCAAGGAAAATATATGCCCTATAAGGAACCTTGACATGCCAATATATATAGGGACACCAGGACTTCAAAAGATAGTGACAGCACCACAGAAACCGAAATGGACATTAATGAGAAAATTTTCCAAGAGGGGCCACATATACAACAACAATAACAGAACCCATCTAGTCCCCAATCATTATTGGTACGGGCGGGGGAGGATTGGAGACAGACTAACCTTTGGCAATATATGCACAAAGTGGTTGCTCTCAGAATACCACTAAAACAGTGGGCCCCCTATACCTCCAAGAAAAGAGTAGCTCAAGGGATGTTTGCTGCAGAACCATACCCCCAAATCAAAACCGAAAGGCATCAAACAGGGGCCACAATCTAAGATAATAAATGCAAATATACATAGATTGTAACGCTTCCTCGTCTACAATGTTTTCCATTTACACCTGCAACTACAAGCCTTAGCTGTAAAGATTAACAATTAAAGTTCTTTACGCAAACGCTTTTAATGCGGATGACAATAAATCTCGTTCTTACAGACAGATTTTGCAAATCTGGTATATTGATATTTTATGCATAAGTGCAAGTGGAGTGATAGCTTAGTGGTATGCACCATGTACTCCTGTGCGTTTGACTGGGGTTCAAAGCTCGCTAACTACAACTAACAACCATGGGTTTCGCAAAACACAACATTTGACACAAGTTTTGTGTAGGACCCCCACGCAAATGATCAGAACTGTTCAATTTATTTAAAAAGCATTTTTAAGAGCTGCCATAAAAAATCATCTCATTCTAATATCAGTAAGGGCTTGATCGGTTCATTTAGTTAATTCCAGTCAAATTTGACAGGATAATATATATATATATATATGCACATATTTATGCATCAGTTCAGAACTAAAAACTAAAAGTTAATCAGGAGAGATATCGAATTCACCCTCCCCTCCCAAAAAAAAAGTAAGTCATATTATTAGCAGCTACCAAATGCAAATACATGCGAAACATGCCCCCCCGAGTGGTGGCTCCTGGAATTTTTTTTAGCATAATTTAAACATGTTCTTTTAATTACCAAACATAACAAGACCAATGATGCTTTGCTATGAATATTGTACTAAAGGAAGTGCTCCTTCCTATAAAGTTAGATGATAGTCTTCTTACCAAATTTATTGTATTTTTTCATCAAGATACTATTGGTTACATATTTTACTCTTTGTCAACGCTTTTCGCAAAGGAAAAATAGACTAATGGATGTAGAGTGAGAGACTAATGAACTCGTACGGCCATTAAAAATTACATGGTGGTAGAGTTATAAAAATCCAACTCAACTCTCCCTTGATGAGCTGGAAACGTTGGAATACACATCAGATTTAAAAAACTGACAATCCGTGCAGACCAAAAAATCATTTTTGGAGCTGACGTTCTCCTTTCTGTTACCATTCTTCTATGAACAAATAAAAAACTCTTAACTCTATAAAGATTAGAGCTTCTCATTTCAGAAATCAAGAAAGACAAAATGTGAAAAGGCCTTCAACTTAAATTAGTGGTAGAGTAATGAAGTGGGTTAAGTATCAATGTTTATTTTTCAGTTTGAAGAGAGGATCAATTATTTTTAGGTATCCAATCTCTTATAGTAAAATTGACTTCTCCACTCCACTTTTTACCACATACACTCCCTTTTTTGTCTTTTATTTGGCATGAATTTTCTCTATTGCCCCTTAATGTGTAAAAAAGTGAACATATGAAAGGGTAAAAAGGTAAATTTACATGAATAGGGACAAAAAAGGAAGTGTATGAGATAAAAAGGGGAGTGTAGAAGTCAATTACCTTTAATCAACAGGAATATAGTTCTTTATCATTTTTCCAACTCCGAGGTGGTCGTGAAGTGAACAACCTGACATACATGTGGATTTGCCAATGTCCCCTCATTATAATTTCATGGGTGATTTGGCGTGAAAGGAATTCGAGATGCTTTGAAGGGGTTGAAAAGCCTTTATTTAGAATCAAAAGTTTTTTGTTAAATAGCTTGTATAGTTGGGACAAGAATGATTGCTTTCCGTCTCTTGACCATTTTTAGATCAGTTTGAGCTTTTTCAGTTGAATAGGAGTGCAAGTGTATAGGGTCTTTTTGTCTTGTGGCCTTTCATTTTATATGGGCGGCATTCCCTTAATGCCTTTTTGGTAATATAATCTTGTACTTATCAAAAAAATAAATAATAATTCCATGTTCACTTTCCAATGAATACTTTGAAAGTAAGACTTGGAATGACGTTGCAAATCCTGCATCATCAAGTTATTAAAGGAAGAAGTACATACACCTATTGAAAATTTTACTTTTTCCCCTTAACAGGTCTACCAAAGTTCTACAGAGATGGGTTTATACACCACAAGCAATAAATGGTGACTGGTTAATATAGAAGACAACCATTGGCAAGTTAGCCAGCGCAATACCCTGATGCGCAAATACTACAAGAAATCTGAATGCATTATTGTAACCTATGCAGACTGGCTTCCACTGAGACAGGTTTGGAAAGCACTTAACCTAAGAGGCACAGATGCTTCTCCGAGGAGGCATGTCCCATGAGAAACCACGTGCCGGATACCCCCCTGAGACATTCTAAGTGCTTTCCAACTTCATTTGATGTGTGTTAGTTGCAAAATTAAATTCAACACACTGGCCACTTCCTGATAGTGAACACTTTGGCCATACCTCCACAACCCTCCAAACAACGCTTGCTAAGTGGACTCTAACTATGTTTTGAACCATTTATAAGATGAATACACCATTGCACAACCATTTTAAGCAACCATTTGATTACACCAGCGTTGGGGCATAGCCCAAATAACCAAAAAAGAGCCTCAAGAGGCTCTCGAAAGAACAAGGCCACATACCAGATGCCAAACAACAACAAATACACCCAAAAGACGGCAAAACAAAAGACATGAAACAGGAAACAATTACAAGGGAACAGATTCCTTTACATTTGAGTAATGAAATAAATGGCTCTCTAATTTGATTAGTGTTATGTGGCACTTTTTACTTTTGTATATCATATTAGTTTCCTCAAGGCGTGTTGTGTCCATTTTTTGAGAATAGGACTTTGCAACACCATACATAGGTTGGCCTCGAGTGCTGGTAGGAATGTAATGACTACTGCGATGTGAGACTTTCACAAGAAAAACTCCCCAGACTTTCCTATTTGTATGGCCCACAATCGTGACAACTCACAACAAATAGTGAAATGTCAAGCCCTTTCTATTTAAAGCAACAACTGTACACTCAACAAAGTAATCGTGAGATACAC
>BPLS01031853.1:0-16211 GCA_019656275.1 Rhododendron kiyosumense | reverse complement strand
TCTCTCTCTCTCTCTCTCTCTCTCTCTCTCCGAGCTAAGGAGGGTTGGGGTAAATAATTTTAGGGTTTTTCTGAATATCATGTAAGAGTAATATAATATAATAAGGGTATTTTCGTCAATTTATCCATTCCGTTAACGGAGTTTGTCTTTATTTTGTTTTCAGTAGTTGAGGGGGTCTCTATGGGCGCTTTTAAATGTGAGGGGGTGTTTACGAGAATCAGTGATAGTTGAGGGGGTGTTTATGTACTTTCACCAAAATTGAAATTTAAAGTGGGGTCAGTACGGAAATTTTGGGTGTAAACTACAAATATCACTATTTCTTTTGGTTGGGTTTATAATTTTTTTTCGTTGTTGAGTTTACAAGTTTTTTTTTTTTTTTCCCCTGCATGATGAATGGTTGCCCAAGCCCTTGGGGCTTACCCACTTGACACTTTATTTCCCGGGTTTCCAAGAACATTAAAAAAAAAAAATGACCAAAATTGTTGGGATCCAGGACTCTTCATGAAAAAGACCGTTAAAAAAAATGACGGTCCAAATTCACTGTGAATTTGAACCATTCATTTTTTTTTTCCGAACACTTTCACAAACCGAGTGTCTTGGACTATACCAGACCTCAAAATATGACTAGTGTAGTGATGCAAACAAGACGTGTAGATTTTATAAAAAATTGGTCTAAGATCCACTGTAGCATGTTTGTAACCCACTAAGTCCACCTCTCAAGTTTGTAACCCACTAGGTCCACTCAGACAAGGGCCTTGTTTGGCTTAGACAAAAAAGTGTATTTTTATTCTTTTTCATTTTTTGTGTTGCCAAACTGGACCCTTATCAAGCCAAAAAGAAAATAATACAAGACAAAAATGTCATTGTCGGCTTTTTTTCATTTTTTTTTTACATTTTTTAGAATTTTGACAGCGCTCTCTCTCTCTCTCTCTCTCTCTCTCTCTCTCTCTCTACGTTCTAGATCTCACACGCTCTGTCATTGCACAGATAACATTATATATGTTATTCAATTGGTCCGC
Organism: Rhododendron kiyosumense; assembly: GCA_019656275.1. Lineage (NCBI taxonomy): Eukaryota > Viridiplantae > Streptophyta > Magnoliopsida > Ericales > Ericaceae > Rhododendron > Rhododendron kiyosumense. The sequence goes on along the minus strand of BPLS01031853.1, from coordinate 15,192 downwards.
GCAGCGACCTCATTGACTTGCTTGTGATAACCATATATGTTTATAACAGAGTCCAATTCTTCACAAATAATGTTATATGAGCTTATTACAACACAAGAACATATAACATTACACGTTTATATCTAAACTCATACATATGTATTATGTATGAGCTTCTGAAATCTTTTTTATAACAATACAAGAACATATAACACAAGCTGTTATATGTTAAATTTTATATGTTTACAATGAAAAACAAACAAAGAACATGTATTACTTTTGTCACAAAAATAAATACACAAAAAAAAAGAGGATCTCGTAACCTTGTAATGTTATACATGAGATCTTGTCCTTACTAGCTCCAAAAAATAAAAATAAAAAATAAAAAAAAGAGATCTTGTAACTTCTTTCCCTTCGTCGTCGTCGCCTTCTTCACAGTCGACTTCATAGGTAACTTAATACTCTTCACCCCTTGAACAACTACACAAATAATAACAAACCAAATAACATTATACCACCTTAGCTAAAAAATATGATTATCTGTGAAGAACTGAACTCTATTTTAAACATATATGGTTATCCGAGTTAAGTCAGTGAGACCGCTTCGAGGACCAATTCAATAAAGTAGAACATACACCGTTATATGTGAGTTTCTGTGTTGTGAAACTCTTAAAAAAAAAATAGAGTATAACATTATATGGGAGCTCCTAACCCTGTGTACCTCCCAACAAAAAAACAACACTAGTCTATCTTTTGTTGATTTGTTATTTCTGCATCTATGTGAAAATAGTTATCCAGAAGCAAACATATAACATATATGAAAACTAATAAATTTACATTACTAAATTGGTCTGCGCAACAGCCTATAGAACTGAATATATAACCATATATATATTCACAGAACAGAAGGAATACATTCCAGAACAATGTGTTGACAGTCCACATATAATCACTAAATCCTCGTATTTTTACAAACAAAACTCTAAACTAACCAAATACTAACCACTATAAACACTACCAATTAACATATAACCATATATCCTCATTTCTGCACATATAAGAAAACAGTTAAACAGATAGAAACATATAGTTTTATATGTTAAAAAAAGTATTCAAGAATTCGTATATTACCATATATGTTTCATGATATTAGATATCAAACGAAAACCTAAACGTTATATAATCTAAACGTTATATGTCTCATGATACACTATAACAGAAAATCACATATAACCATATATGTTAGAAATGATGGCATAATACAGGGTACAGATTTGGATATATAACCATATGTGTCCCATATACAGAAAACAGACCATATTTTAAAAATATGGTTATATGTACAAATAAAACTAATAAATTAATACGATTTTGTGAAGAGATTATCTATGACTTTTGGAAATGTCATCGCATTTAACCTAAAATTGAACATCATGTTGATACTTGGTGAGGGTTGGTTTGCAATCTTTGGATAGTGTCCATGTTTCGTTGCTATTCAAAAAAAGTTTTAAATATAAGCCGTTCAAAAAAAAAAAAAGGGTTTGGCTTTCTTACTCACGATAACAATATAACCATATAATAAAGCATACAACAATATAACCATATTAAAGTAGTCTTACTGAGAAATAGAAAAACAAACACTTATAATACCTTAATTGAGTCAAACAAGATCAAATCTATTTATCAAAGTGATTCTTTGATTGCTCAAGACATCTCTTTTCAACTGAGAAACAAAACAAGATCCTTTCGGTCCATTTTTAGTAAAATAGTGAAGGATATTCCATTAGTAATGAAAAAAGGGGTGGAAATAACTATATATAGATAAATAATCACATATGTTAAACAACTCAAATACTAAACGTTATATGTTCCCTATTTTTGAATTTACAAAGCGCAGAGACTCACATATAACTATATGTGTCACTTAAACAACCAAAACCTACTCCATTGTCCATTACCTATATTGAATTGATCCGCGCAGCAGCCTCATTACTGGCTTCTATAACATGTAGAGAGCAAATTTGGACATATAACGATATATGTCAGTTAAACAAATAAATTAATCGAGTAAAAAAATGAATTACACAGATATGTATATATAACCATATATGATGGTTCTACAGATATGTATATATAACCATATATGATGGTTACACAGATATGATGGTTACACAAATATGTATATATAACCATACGTTCATATATAACATTATATGATTCCAGAAGTTCACACAAAAATCCTAACCAAACCAGATCTGCACAAATAGTAATAAATAACCGTATATGTTCAACCCTAAACTAAACTCGACTTACCTATTTGTGTTAAAAACAACAGCAACGGTGGAAAACGACGGCAATCTCGTGGATATTAGATCTTGTTGACGCACTGTCAACAGAAGAAAAATATATATTTGAAGCCTTCATCGATCTTCCAAAAATGGCGAAGAGATCATCAGCAGGGTTCGGATCAAAGGCAACGATGATCGTCACCAACACGCCAGCCAAGGACCTCGCGTACTCCAACTTCGCCTTCTGCTCACCCTCGGATCTCCGGACCTTCTCCGTCGCCGGATCCAAACTCGCCTTCGTGATGGCGATGGCGTTGGCGAGGCTGGGACAAGGAGGTGGGACTTGTCCCGGCAGCCCCCTATCTCTCTCTCTCTACGTTTGAATGGAATGAAGGGAATGGAAAAGAAACAATTATTAGGGCTACATATATTGGGGTATATTGGTATTTTTGTAGGCTAGTGGACTTAAGGGGTTATGAAACTTAGAAGTGGACTAGATGGATTTGGAAAATGCTATAGTGGACTTATGCAAAATTCTCCCTAGATTTTATACGTGTAAACTATTGGCAGCGGATTAGTCCACGCTTGTAGGATTTAGTCCACAAAACTAGGCCGTGGCCTGATGTTGACTACGTCCACAATGTCAGAAAACTTGACCACATGCATGTTTACAATCGTTGTCTATCCCCCACCAAAAGTTAATGGCGTAAACTTGTAAGCTTTCCCATCTCCATAGCCTTAACTTCTCATTCCCGCACTTCTTAATCCTATCTTCATTGCAATCTCAAATCGAAAACCCAGGTGATCAAACATGGGTTTTTTCTTCCTTTCCAACACGATTCTTCAAATCGCCATTTTAGCAGTTCTGATCACTGCTTCCAAAAGCTTAGTTCATGGAGCAGAGACCCCTAGACTGAGCATTAGCACAGACAAGGAGGCTTTGATCTCGTTCAAGTCCGGTATTGATCCGGAAACAGTTGGCCCTCTACTCACTTGGGACCGGACCCTGTCGCCCTGTAACTGGACCGGAGTCTTGTGCAACGACAAAGTTGGCGCAAGAGTGGTCGAGCTCGATCTTGCTGGCTTGGGGCTTAAAGGTTCCATAAGCCCACACATTGGCAATCTGTCATTTCTCAGATCACTTCAACTACAAGACAACCAGCTGATGGGAACATTTCCTTATCAACTCGGTAACCTTTTTCGCCTGAGGGTCCTGAATATGAGTTTCAACAGCATACAGGGCGTGATACCGCAGAATATAAGTCGTTGCACAGCGCTCGAGATCCTTGACTTGGAGAAGAATGAGATTTCAGGGAGAATCCCTGAAGAGCTCAGTTCTCTCACCAAGCTCCAAGTTTTGAACTTGGGAAGAAATCTTCTTTTCGGTTCAATACCGCCATCCCTAGCCAATCTCTCATCACTCGTCAGTTTAAATTTAGGCACCAACAAACTGGGTGGCATGATACCAGGCGACTTGTCGCGTCTTCAGAAATTGAAGCAACTTGATCTCACCATCAACAATCTAACGGGCACGGTTCCTCCATCCATATACAACATGTCTTCGCTTGTTGAATTGGCCTTAGCTTCCAATGATTTGTGGGGTATAATTCCTTACAATGTTGGAGATACACTCCCAAATCTCCTAAATTTGAACTTTTGCTTCAATAAATTCTCGGGAACCATTCCTGGGTCTCTGCACAACCTCACGAGGATACAAGTCATTCGCATGGCGCACAATCTCTTGCATGGAACGGTGCCACCGGGATTGGGAAACCTTCCAGAGCTCCAAATGTACAACATTGGGTTCAATAGGATCGTTGGCGTTGGGGACAACGGTTTAGATTTTCTCACTAGTCTGACAAATAGCACCCGTCTAAACTTCCTTGCTGTTGACGGAAATCTTCTAGAGGGAGTAATTCCAGAATCCATTGGCAATCTTTCGAAGGTTCTTTCGAAATTATATATGGGAGGAAATCGCATCCATGGTAGGATACCGGCCTCAATCGGGCATCTGAGTGGTTTGACGTTGCTAAATTTGAGCTACAACTCAATATCATTTGACATCCCTCAAGAAATAGGCAACTTGGAGGAACTGCTGAGTTTGGGATTGGCTGGAAATATTATCTTTGGTAAGATTCCGACTTCCCTCGGTAGTCTCAAAAACCTGATTAACATAGATTTATCAGGAAATGAATTGGAGGGTACAATACCGACTAGTTTTGAAAATTTCCAAAGGTTGCTTTCATTAGATTTATCTTGTAATAAGCTCAATGGAAGCATACCCAAAGAAATTCTCAATCTTCGTAGTCTAAGCACTCATCTGAATCTCTCCAATAACTTGCTGACCGGACCTTTGCCTCAAGAAATTGGGACACTAGATAGTGTAGTCGCGGTTGACCTATCAAACAACAGTTTATCAGAAACCATACCCGACTCAATCGGCAACTGTAAAAGCTTGGAGAAGTTGCTCATGGCAAATAACATGTTCACAGGCCCTATTCCAGATACTTTAAGCGAATTGAAAGGTTTGGAAACTCTTGACATCTCCTCAAACAAACTTTCCGGCTCAATACCCGAGAGCTTGCAAAAATTGCAAGGCCTCCAGTTACTGAACTTGTCTTTCAATGACTTGGAAGGAGAGGTTCCCGTTGGTGGAGTTTTCACAAATCTTTCTGGAATTTATTTGGAAGGTAACCCGAAACTTTGCTTCATGTCGGCATGTGAGAAAGGTCGTGACCACAGAAAGAGACTAATCTTGGTTTGTATTATTGTCGGGAGCATTGCAATCATAGCGTTGTGTTCTACAATTGGCTTGGTGTTCTACCTCAGGAAAAGGAAATCGAAAGTCACAGCGCCATCTGACTCCTTTGAAATTGAGCGACAACATCAAATGGTATCTTACGACCAACTTCGTTTGGCAACTGAAAATTTCAACCCAAGAAATTTGATTGGAAGCGGGAGTTTCGGGTCTGTCTACAAAGGAAATCTACAACCAGAAAAACCTGTCGCAATCAAAGTCCTTAACGTAGACGAGACCAGATCTTGGAAGAGCTTTCTTGCTGAGTGTGCGGCTTTGAGGAATGTTAGGCACCGGAATCTTGTGAAACTCATCACATCATGCTCGAGCATGGACTTCAAGAACAATAGCTTTCTGGCTCTAGTATACGAATTCATGACGAACGGAAGCTTGGATGACTGGATTACAGGGAGGAGGAGTCATGCAAACGGTCAAGGGTTGAATACTGTCGATCGATTGAACATGGCCATTGATGTCGCTTGTGTTCTAGACTATTTGCACCACGAAAACGGAACACAAGTGATCGTTCATTGCGATTTGAAGCCTAGCAACATCCTGTTGGACGGAGATATGACTGCAAAAGTAGGAGATTTCGGGCTTGCTAGGCTATTGATTGACAGAGCTGATCAAACTTATATTACCTCTACGATTGCTTTGAAGGGCTCCATTGGCTACATACCTCCAGGTTTGCAATTTCCCAACATCCATATATATGAATGTTCTTTTCTTACCTACACATTGTTTCTTTGTCCATAGAGCTACCAAATATATACATTCTCTCATGCAAAGTACTCATTAAGTAGATTTCTAGATACTAACTTTTTTGCATTTGATGAATTTCCATGCAGAATATGGTATGGGAGAGAAACCATCGACGGCGGGAGACGTGTACAGCTACGGAATCACATTGCTAGAGCTTTTTACTGGAAAGAGCCCAACCCATGAGAGTTTCACAGGGGATTTAAGCCTGAAGAAATGGGTGCAAACGGCCATCGCGACCAATGTAGATCAAGTGTCGGATCCTGGTCTGGTGCGAACCAACTCTAGTCTTTCAGATGACGTTCAGCCCATTACTCCAGAAGCACAGACTGATTGCTCGATTGCAGTACTTGGTGTTGGTCTCGCTTGCACCGTTGATTCCCCAGACGGACGCATAAGCATGAGAGATGCACTTTGCAAGCTGAAAAGCATCAGAGAAAACCTTTTCAAACCTGATCATGCAACGAAAACAAATGTTTGAGTAAAATCCGGGGGACTGCGGTTTCAGTGTTTGTGGTTGTTAACATAATATTCAGAAATATTATGTTACCATGTTTTGTAGGTTCTATTATTCATGTTTCCTAGTTGGGCTGATTTCTTTATAATGCATGTTTCCTATTTGGTTTAGATTTCTTAGTGACCAAGAAAAATGTAGCCTATATAAAGGCATGCTAGGGTTATGTTTGATAATACAAGCAATAATACATCATTTCTCTTTTATTCACAGTGGTGTTTTGTATGAATACGAAGCACGGACACTAAATGAAAACATGGATATGTTGTGTTAGTATGCGAACTAGAGAACTTCCAGTAGCTAATGGGGAAGAAAAAATGGAATTGGAAAAAGAGTATTTATGAATATGGTGAGATTGTGAACATGATGTTAAATATTCATAGACGATTTTCATTTCTTTTCCTTATGTTTTTTTTTTTATGATTGATGAAGTCTCGTACTAGAATGTAGAGTATGCTTTATCGTGCCCATGCTATGCCCGTGTCGTGTGCCACAAAATGACGACCCAACCCAATCCACATGAAGTATCATGCCCTGTCGACCGTTAAATGTTGCGCCGGCCAAGCCCATGTCGGGGATAGTGGAACTGTGAGTGGATGAGAGAGAGCAAAAGATACGATGGAAAAATAAAATATGAGAATAGAATTTGATACTAAGTAGAGAAGTTGCAAGGATTTTATTCAATATCAAGCTTTGGGATTACGACGATGTCTTTAGATTTGCAGTGTTGCTGCTCTTGCATATACAAATTGATTTTTGGGGGCTTTTTGACTTTTTTGGTTCCCAAAGTATTTTCGCCGTGCCACTTTGGTCCCCAATATTCCAATTGCTAACATTGCATCCCCAAAGTATCAATTTTGTGTTTAAAAGGTCCCTACGGCTCACGCCGTTCTTTCCCTCCGTCAAAACCAAGGGCAAAATTGGTATTTCACCTCAAAACGGTGTCGTTTGATTGGAAGAAACGGCTTTTTGACTTTTTTGGTCCCCAAAGTATTTTTGTCATTCCAATTTGGTCCCCAAAGTATTTCCGTCATGCCAATTTGGTCCCTAATATTTCAATTGATAACATTGCATCCCCAAAGTATCAATTTTGTATTTAAATGGTCCCTGCGGCTCACACCGTTATTTCCGTCCTTCAAAACCAAGGGCAAGGTTGGTATTTCAGCTCAAAACGGTGTCGTTTGGTTGGAAACATAGATTTTTCTTTTCCATGGTTCTCTTAGGGTTCTTATTGAAAGCCTTAAAGTCAAAAAAATAATTATGACTCTTTAGGACAAAATAATCAAAAAATTAAGATTTTCACACCGGTTCAAACAGATTGAAAATTTGAACACTTAATTTTTTCACCATAATTTTTAATATATGGTGAAAAAGCCTAAAAAAAATCAAGTGTTTCAATTTTCAACCCGTTTGAACTAGTGCAAAGATCTTAATTTTTTGATCATTTTATCCTAAAGAATCATAATTATTTTTTTGACTTTAAGGCTTTCAATGAGAACTTAAGAGAACCATGAAAAAGAAAAATTTATGTTTCCAACCAAACGACACAGTTTGGAGGTGAAATACCAACCTTGCCCTTGGTTTTGATGGAGGGAAAGAACGGCGTGAGCCGCAGGGACCGTTTAAACACAAAATTGATACTTTGGGGATGCAATGTTAGCAACTGAAATATTGGGGACCAAATTGGCATGACAGAATTACTTTGGGGATCAAATTGGCATGACGAAAATACTTTGGGGACTAAAAAAGTCAAAAAGCCGTTTCTTCCAACCAAACGACACCGTTTTGAGGTGAAATACCAACTCTGCCCTTGGTTTTGATGGAGGGAAGAAACGGCGTGAGCCACAGGGACCATTTAAACACAAAATTGATACTTTGGGGATGCAATGTTAGCAATTGAAATATTGGGGACCAAAGTGACACATCGAAAATATTTTGGGAACCAAAAAAGTCAAAAAGCCGATTTTTGGGATCTTTCGAATGACTTCTCTTCTCTTTTTTTTTTGTCTACACGATGCACCAAAGACAACCTCTATTTATACTGGCTGTAGAATATTCCTAGAAATTTCTTCACAAAGACTTTTCATCTTCCAAATCTTCTTTGGGAGTTAAAACATCACCATGGACTTATCTCTTTTGACTGATCCTTCAAGAATCTAACTTTCCAGATTATTCCACTCAAGTTATCTCTTAGGACAAATACAAATTAACTTCCAACACCCCTCTTAATTTGTAATTTTCAGTTGTTACTTGAATTTATCAAACTTTTCGGCAGTTACTGTTGGGATGGTTCTAATTCCAATTAAATCAAAAGTATTAATGTCTTGCACAAGGTTGTTGGCCTCTAGAATTACCGAAGTGCTAGCTCGTGCTAGCTGTTTTTCCTCTTTTACCGTGGGTGACCTTCCAACTCCTTTTGCTGGGAACATGTAAAAGGTTATAAATGCAGGGGTTATTTGGTAGGTGGTTATCTGGTTATATATTGGCATGAGAGGAAGTATTTTCGGTTGCAGAGAGTGAGGAAAGTGTGTGTGCAAGTGTAAAAGTCAAGTCTTGTACTTGGTGTGAGAGTTGATTCTTGATGAGAGTGGGTGTATAAGGGGTTGGGTTTGGGTTTTCAAACTCGGGTGTTCTCTTGTACTAATTCTTTCATAGTAAAAGAACGGGATCCTCTCTGTGGAGTAGGCGTGTTATTGCCGAACCATGTAATTCTTGCGCGTCTCTCTCTATTTTATTTTTCATCGTACTTCTATTGGTTGCGATTGTGGTTGTGTTTGAATCTCGGTTCTTGGCTGCTTCCACGTATTAATCCCAACAGTTACCGCCTTTGTGAGGATGTCAGCAGGTTGATCATTTGTGTTGATGAATTCAAGACAGATTTCTTCTTTATTCACCAAATCTCTGATGAAATGATGCCTTATCTCAATGTGTTTTGATCTTGCATGAAACACGGGATTTTTTGCCATGGCGGTTGCGGACATATTGTCACAATGAATGGTAGTCGGCTGCTGCAGCCATTGCTTCAAATCAAAGAGAATTTGCCTCAGCCAAATAGCTTCACAAGCCGCATCCGTTGCTGCATTGTACTCAACTTCAGCAGAGGATAATGCAAGAGTCTTTTGCTTCTTTGAGCACCAAAAGATCAGCTTTGTGCCAAGACAAAATAAATATCCTGATGTGCTTTTTCTGTCATCCAATGAACCGGCCCAATCGCTATCTGATAAGTGCCAAAATATTGATATTATGGCCCTCCAGACTGCATTCGTTAGTCATTTATCTATGTTACTTTATATTATTTTGTCCTTTTTTGTGTCTACAGGGTGATTGAACTTGTTGCTCAGAATATTGGATAAAAAGAAGATTTAATGGAAGGTTGGGACTGAAGTGTAAAGAGCTTTAAAGAAGAATTGTTGATTAGTAATTACATGAAGTCCCATGTCTCTAATGTAATTAATGCTTTAATTAAACCGGCTCTATATAATGAGAAGTTAACCTACTTACTGAGAGAGCCAGCCTTGGGGCGGAACAGAGGCAGTCAGTCACGGCAGGCAACAACAAGAACAGTGCGATGATTTCTCTTCTGATGTCCGGCTAAATTCGTTTCTAGGGTTAGATAAAGCTTGAACTCTGAGTAACGATGTTTATGTTTTGATTTAGTGTTTTACTATTCGAATCGTGATTGTATGACTTGAGGATTTATTTGTGGTATCAATTTTGTCTATTAAATCTTGTGTATGATTTTCTAGATTTTCATGCACGTTCATACAACGGTTCTTAATTGTTTGTGATAATTGAGTATGATGGGTTATGCTCCGTAAGAAGCGCCGTGCTATTAGACGATCCGTGCCATAGAGACGGGTTGTACTAGTAAGACGGTCCATGCTAGGCAGCGATACCCCATGCTATTCGGTGATTCAAAAATATCATTAGTCGATACCGTGAGGGCCCATGAACCCTAACGATATCCGGATTGATTCGAATAATTAACCTTTATCATTGCATGAATATTGTTACAACGGGTCGAGTGGATTCGAAACCCTAGATCTTTTCTCTCATAAACTCTCGTTATTTCTTAATTGCTTTAATTTAATTTAGCTTTTAATATTTTCGAAATACAACAATCAAATCCTTTTTCTGAATTAAGTTAGAAATTAGTTAGAACAATTGCAACTTAACCTTCGTAATCCCTGAGGACGATACTCAGAGTACTTACCGCTATCTTTTAGGTAGTTGTAATAACTCAGTTTTATTAATTATTTTTGATACGGAAACGACACGATCACTATCAGTAAATCCAACTAGCTTATTGTCCTCTTCCTTCTCATATAAAAGTCCATGCGTCTTTGTTCCTTGAAGATACCTCAGCACCCTTTTTGCCGCTGCATAATAAAGCTTGTTGGGCTTGTTCATGAACTTGGAAATCATACTCATTGAATCCATAATATCTGGCCGTGTATTGGTTAGATAAATCAAAGAACCAACAAGGCATTGCTCCAGAAGCACAACGCGATTGCTTGATAGCGATTGGACAGACGAACGATCCCCGGTGTTGGTCTTTCTTGCGCTGTCGATTCGCCAGACGGACGCATTAGCATGAGAGATGCACTTCGCAAGTTGAGAAGCATCAGAGAAACCCTTTTGAAGACCTGATCTTGGAAGGAAAATAAGTTACAAGTGACATATCGGGTATTGTAGTAATGTGGTTGCAGTGCTTTGTTTTGAATAAATTTGTTGTGTGTGAATAGGAAACTCACGGAGACTAGATAAAAACATGGATATGATTCTGGTCTTTACTATGTGAACTAAAGTATTTTGCAGTATATGTGTAATATGGAAAAAAAAACTTAGAAAGAGTAGTCATGAATATTGGTATGGGGAGATTCTGGAATGAGGTTGGAAATTGTCCCACGTGACCACATCGGTTAATTATTTCCTTCAAAACGAGTATACAAGCAAGCATGGACAGTTCTCTCCACTCATCGCCAATATCTCCTCCAAAACTAGTATATGAGCCCGGGCGACTTTTCCACTTATTGCCGATTGGTTTTGAGATGTATATAAAGTTTCCATAAATGATGTTGAATATTCATAGAGTTTTTGGAACTTGGTGAATATACTATGATATCATCTGAACGAACCGTAGGCTGGATTAGCCTTATATTGTGAACTCCCCCATTTCACCAATTCATCCGCTGTTATATTGAAAGAGCTGCCGCAAGCTCTTAAACTTGTTGTGTAATTAGAGAGTTGCTTCACCCCAAAGAATGTTCCATACCATTTTTTTGATAAATCATGGTGTCAGGGTGACTATCCACGCGCATCTCAACTAGTTTTTGAGGCAAGTCGCACAATCAACTAGCAAGGGCATTAAAATGATATTGTGCCTGTTGGAACATTTCCAAAATATTTAATGGATATTAAATATAAATATTGGTGAACGGTTTTAATCCAAGAGGCGTGACTATTCAAGTTAAATAAATAGATATGAACATTGGATTTAAGTACAAAAGGTGTGTCTATTCATGTTAAATGAATAAACATTATCAGACAAAAGGTGTGACCATTGGGGTGGAATGAATAGATATGACTATTGCATTTAATCGAAGAGGTATAATCTTTGGCCAACGGTCATGATCTATGCCTATAAATAGGCAAAGGGTTCTACCAATTCGAGGATGAAGAAAAACTAGAACCATTATAATTGTTGCTTCTCTCTAGAATTATCTCCTACGATTATACTTTAGGGGCTCGGAAAATCTAAAGGTGTTCAGGTCTCTCTTCGTTTGTGCATAACGCAGTTAGACAACAGTTGGAGACTGGGCTTCATTTTATCTTGGAGGCGGCTTCGTTGTAACCCGATGCACACCAGATTCTCTCGAATTGGTGGGGGCGAATATCGTCTTAAGGACAGTGACATAGTAACGTGACTTGAAACATCTCTGTTTATTCACTTTCATTGGCTACGACAACTTTGGCACCAACAGTGCCTTGTATTCATGTCATGCCTAAAATGTTGTCATGTGTTTCGTTTATCTTTGATGAAAAATCGTATCATTGGTGCATGTAAAAAGGCAGAAATTAAATTCGTTGAACATGTGAAAAAGCAAAATCCACTCTCATTTTATTCCATAAAAATGAAGAGCATGTATGATTTAAAATAAATTCAACTCATTTATACAAATTTACATGCCCAATATCGCACAGTCTTTTTTCTTTACAAATAAACTTCAATGTGGGTACTACAAGATAAACCATTCGAATCACGCATCCTAGCTCAGGAGTGAAGACCACAACAAGAATATATAGGATTATGTAGAGAATTTTTTTTTGACGAACAAGATTAACCCAGTTTTATATTAATACAAAAATGAAGTACAACGAAAACAATGAAACAAATAGAGAATAGCTCATCCCACCAAGTTCATGTCTTTTCCGTGTCCTTCCCGCTCTTGTGTGATGTTTATGATGAACCGTGCCCGTGCCATGTCCGTCCCGCATGCCCCAAAACAGCGACACAACCTAGCCCACATAGAGTATGAGGATGTGTGTCGTGTCAAGTCTGCCGACCTTTACACATGTTGTGCTAGCGCCAGCTTGGAAGGGCTAACCCCGTTGTTAATTTGGGTTACCCGAGCCAGACTTCCCCCACTTACTATTAAATCAGCAAATAAAGGCATAAAATTCCCCCAGTGCTTTTAACTTGAATTACATCAAAAAATCAAAATGTAACCCTTGTTATAGTGCTTTTTGATTAGCATGATCCAATACAAAGAAAACAACTTCTTCTTATATTTTTGGAAACAAAATTTTCAACTAAGTCATTGTACTTTAACATATCAAAGTGCTCATTTTAGATTGAGATCATAGCCAATCTACCCATTCTCTCTTGTGACATTGTAGTCTAAAGGTAAATTTTCGTCAACTTCAACTTAGAAAAACTACACTCCATCGAAGCAACTGTATAATGTACACAATCAGTATAGTCAATAAAATTTGATAAGCAAACCATATATACTATTTGGAAACCACCATCTTCCCATTACATAAGGCCTCGTAAAATAAAGGATGTCAATCAATTTTGTTATTTCTCTCAACAACATTGTTTTCCCCATAAGTTTTTCGATCTATGAAGTTCAGTGATTTCTATTGTGGGACATTCTAGCCCTCAAATTTTTCTAAGTACCATATAATAGCCATAACAGGTTGGGATAAAATTGAAATTTATGGTCAATAAGGAAATTTTGGGTGTAAACTACAAATATCACTTTCTTTTGGTTGGAATTATAATTTTTTTTTCCTTGTTGAGTTTACAAGTTTTTTTTTTTTTTGGCGCCATGCATGATGGATGCCATGGTTGCCCAAGCCCTTGGTGCTTGGAGCCTGGCTCCTTTCCAATCCTTCTAAAATTGAAGGATCCTCCAATCTAGATTCAACGGCTGGATTTAACACTACATCTAAAAAGCCATAAGAGTGAGCACACGAAATAACAATCCTCTATCTATCCCTCAAAATCGGCTTGTCAAAACAAGATATTTCGTTGCCAAATTGTTTCGTTGCCGCCGAACTCCATTACTTAGCTGGTTCTTTAATCACATTTGATAAAACAACTTCAAATCCTAGCAATTAAAGTTGGATTAGGGATTGGTTAGGTTTTGGAGAGGAAACGATAAATAGAAGTGGAAGGAGATGGAGAAGGCAACAAACCTCTCCTTCTGTATTTCAAAAATTCAAGAGATGTTCATAGCAAATTTGATGGGTTTGACTTATTGGAATTTTTTTTTTTTTTTTGGACAAGTGTCACAGGTTTAATGGTAGGTTTGGGTTTTTCACATCTATATTTTTTTTTTTGATAAGTAGTATTTCATATTAGTTTGGGTCTGCGGAGGGGGACAAAATTAGATGAATTACAAGAATGGGTAAAAGAGGGGTTAAAGGGCGCAATAGCCATTAATGGCGATGGCTGAGAGAGGAAGGGGAGAGATTGACAGTGGTCTGGTGATGTTGGTGGTAGATGGAAGAAGAGAAAGAAAGTTATCATGTGTTTTTGGTATGAAGAAGATATTTTATTTCTGACCGTTGGATGCAATGGTCTCCACATGTCACATTGTCAATGAGATTGGAGGATTGGAGAGGAGCCGGACTCTGGGGCCTGCCCACTTGACACCTTATTTCCCGGGTTTCCAAAAATATTATAAAAAAATATGACCGACAGTGTTAGGATTCAGAACACTCGATCCATGAAAAAGACCGGTAAGGAAAATGATGGTCCAGATTTATAGTGAATTTGAACTATTCATTATTTTTCCGAACACTTTCACAAACTAATGCCTCATTTTTTTTGCAACTTACAAAGAATTTTTCAAAAAATTCCCTCTAGATTTCCCCTACTTTTAACATTTCTCTCTCTATCTCTCTCCACTCATTACCCCTACTATTTTTCAAAAAAAATTTCAAATTTCAATCCAAACAAAGCATAAGTGTCTTGAACCGTACCAGACCTCAAAACATGATTGGTGTCAGAGCCGGCTTATAGCCAAGGCCGGGAAAGCCTGCGCTTCCGGTCCCCGAAAAAAATTAAAAACAGGGGCCCCAAATTTTTAGGATCCCTATATATATACACACACTTAGGATCCAATATTGAGGGATCTTATAAGATCCCAACTATATGTATGTATGTGTGTATATATATATATACATATGGTCCAAAAAAATTGCACTAACCTGCTTTACACAAAATAGGCTCAATTGAAATTTAAGGAACCACAATTAAAATAGTTTTGCATAAGTCCACTATAGCAGTTTCCAAACCCATCTAGTCCACTTCTAAGTTTCATAACCCCTTAAGTCCACTAGCC
>BPLS01031849.1:24088-34924 GCA_019656275.1 Rhododendron kiyosumense | reverse complement strand
CAATCAATATACTATTATTCTCTCTTCTTTTCCTTTATCAAAATTATATCTTCACAGCTACATGTTTTTATTAAACACAACTAGCATAAATCCCATGCATTAAGTTAAAAAAAAAACCGCAAACACAATCTGCAATTTAAGATCGCAATATAGGCTATAACTTAAATAAGTTTACGACATTGCTCTTTTAGCACTAATTGGAGAGGTGAAAATAAGAACTCTCCAGTGTGTTTAATTTTTGGTAACCAATCATTGTATTACTCTGAGTCTACTCCACATTCAAAAAAAAAAGACGACAAAGCAATATCAAACAAAAGTTCATGATTTATAGAATAAGACAACATACTTTTTACAGACTTTTTTTTTTACTCCATCGGAAAAGAAAATTAATTTTTATTCATCACAAAGATAAGAAAAAATGGAAGGAGTAGTAAAGAAAAGCATTGAGAAAGTCTCGAAGAGTGCACAAAACTCTCCTACTACTATTACTTACAAATTCTCGACCTATATCTCCCAGAAAATACTTGAGCCACAACCAAACCACCCAAACAACCTGTCGCCGCTGTCATCTTTCTCACACGAGCTGCCCTACAACTACCCCTTTGCTGATGCCTCAATTAATGAAACCCCATGCCACTATTTCAACCAAAATCAGAGAGCCCCCAAGCAAATTACAAATTAGCCCCATACAGCCCCTAGACCACATGCCTAATCTGGCTAAATACCCATAAATCAGACCCCTAAAACACTCCCTTGCCACCTAATTGAGTATCCAAATGCAGACCCTAAATCAATCACCTCGTTTGCTGGTGGTGGTATGATACCTCGTTCGATTGATGCCCATAGATCGGCTCCCAAATTAGACCCAAAAATCCCTGCCACCTGAATCAGCCCCCAAAAGCAAAACATTACGATCATAAAAACAAAAAACAAAAAATGTTAATGAAAAATATTATTAGAAAATGTAGGTAATTTAAAATTAAAAGTATAAAGCAAACAGGAGAAGAGAGAACTCAAAAAAAAATATGAACATTTTCTTACCTCCTTTACATGCCCAAATGCTACTCCATAAGAGCCAACAATTGGAACACAACATAAAAAAAACGATATGAAGGAACTAAAACTGATCAATTAATTGGGAGAATTCCTCACTAATGAAATCTCGCTATCAAATGCTCCTCTTGATTAGTTGCTCTAGCTAGCTCTGGAGTTAAGTCTTCAGC
This sequence comes from Rhododendron kiyosumense, assembly GCA_019656275.1. NCBI lineage: Eukaryota > Viridiplantae > Streptophyta > Magnoliopsida > Ericales > Ericaceae > Rhododendron > Rhododendron kiyosumense. Next base: position 33,701 of record BPLS01031849.1, on the reverse strand, counting down.
TAGAGAACTTACAAAAGAGAAGTACCAAATCATGAACTACATTGGTATTTACAAAACAAAATTAGGTGAAAAAAAATTATAAACATGTATTCTAGAAAGTCTATCACATATAACAAAACTCATGTCCACTTTTTCAAAGAAACCATTTTCAGAACTTCGAAGCCATAAATCAGATTATGAAATTAATTTGCGGAATCAGTTCTATGAAAAATTAAACTTAGTGAAACACAACGACAATGTAAGAATCGGATGGTAATAATGAAAACAGTACAACTTCCAGAGATTGCGTGAGTTTTCTTCGAACTTCAACTTCTACATAAAGCTTGTCTCGACGCAAGGAAAAAGGAAGAAAAGGAAAGGTAAAAATTATGAATATGGTGGTCTTCAAACTTGAGACTGGAAAGTGCTTATTGTGAATAGTTTTTAACTGAACCGTTCATTAAATCTCAGCTAAAAACTGTTCAGATCAAGCCATTCCCAGTTATTTTTTTTGCTAATTTCTTATGAGTACCCTTAAAATCACATTCTGATCACATTGAGCGGCTTGAATCATCAAAATTTGATCGGAAACTATGAGGTGTTACGACATCTACTTTAGGAGTTTCTGTTGATTCCCTTGATTTCTTCTCTCCTTGTTTTACAGAATGAAAAAATAAATTTGGGGCCCATGTGACAAGACATGTACCAATTTCGGTATTGTCATCGCCGAATGAAAGATTCACTCTTTCTTGAAGGTTTACTTGATATTTTGTAAAATAAGTAGGTCAATATGATTGTTATGAACCGTTTTTCCCAATTCTTCATTTTTTCAAATTTGATTTGCTGTAACATGTTATTGTAGTGTTTGGATAACCTATAAGATGACCACTTAAGGTGCTTTTTGATCGTTGGGAGTACCCAGCTCATACTCTCTTTGGATTCCTCTAAAACGGGGCATTGTATCCTTGTAAACTTATTTCAATTGTGGCTTTGTATAGCAGTCTACTGGTGTCCACAATTGATACGGGTCCAGTTCATTCAAACATATATTGTTGTTCTAATTAGGAATTTGCATCATTAAATCTATTGCCTTGTCGATATTTGCAGGAGTTAGAGAGGTGTAGAGATTAACTTGAAGCTTTGTTATTAGTTGAAGAAAGAGCCTGAGACAGTGACGAAAGGTTTTACCCTTAGACCATCATCACACTTCCGAGCTTGAACTAGAAGATGACGAAATTGAGTTTTTCACAACCGTCACACTAAATTTTTTTTTGGATATATATTTGGTGTTTCTTCTGATAGAGTGTTGTGAATGCTTGACTCATTGTATTTGTATTTGAAGAGAATCGAAATCAACTATCCATAGAACCATTTTAATTCCATCATTAATTGTGATTCATGACTACACTTTTAAATGGATATGAACTTAGAGCATAGGAATTTTGTTGGCTTTTTTAGGGGGTTTGATGGTTCAACAGCCTTAAATTTTCAGCTTCTTTGGGTGTATTTGAGCTACTACTTTCTAGCAAAGCAAGGTTTTGAATTTTGATAATTTTTTGGAAGCAACTTTAGTTTTTCCCAAGATTACAGTAGAAGGTAGATTGAGCATAGCTGTAAGATATGAGGTTATTGAAAACATGATTATAAGACAGCGAGACCATCAATTCTCAAAGCCATATTTGAAAATAACAAGCTTTTGCTGCAATTCATATTTGAGAATAACAAGCTTTTGCAGCTCCATATTTGAAAATTTTCTGCTTCTTTGGAGTGTATCAGAGCCAAATTGGAGCTTATAAAACCATTCTATACTGAAAACCATTTCATCAGTTTGGTCTGAGTGGATATGCACTCACAAGAGCATACCTGCTTTAGGTGCTATGTTTCCAAATGAACCATTAAACCAAGCTTGAAAAAGGTGAGAGATTTACAACCATGTACACAAAACCTGCTGTCTACTTGATGTGTTTGTAACCAAATGCAGTTTTGTAAAACGCAACGAACTCTAACATATTGAAGTCTCTAAAGATCAAAACTTTCTGAAAAGAGGTCTAAATTATGAGGTGTCACATAGAAATTCTGTACAAATCACACAATTGCATGGTTAAATACAAATGAGCAGAGAGGTCCACATTACATGGATGCGGATTATTTATTTATTTATTTTTTGGCAGTTAACCAACCAAGAAGGAGCCAGGGCAAGGGGATAGCCTTGGACCCAAGCATTAGAGCATCTCCAATCCATACTCCATTTCTTCATTTTGGAGGAAAAATATTTTCAACCCATCCTCTAAAACTCTCCTCCATTTGGGAGGATGAACTTTGATCCTCTAAATATAGAGGATGAAGGAAAAAATAGAGGATCTCCTCCAAATATGTGTTGGAATTGAGAAATAGAATGTTGGGTTGGAGTTGATAGATTAATTTGATCATTTCAAATAGAGATTTGGAGGGTGTTGGATTGGAGATGCTCTTACATAGCTTAATATTGTCACAAGAGGGGGTCATGTTCCTTCAAACACACAAGCATGCTCTCACATGTTCACAGATTAGCCTGGAGATAGCAACACGGTCAGCACCATCCTTGCTCATTTACAATTTGAAACGCATCACTCCATTTTAGCTTTCAAATGCATATTCCAGTTCAAGGCACTTTGATGCAACTTTTGAACTTTTCTCTCCTGCCCCAGTAGACATAACATTAGAGGGAAAGTAAGATATAGTGTGAAAAAAAAAAAAAATTAGATGAGATTCAAATTCTTAGTATTTAACCAAGATCATTAGCATTCCATTAATTCTACCCAGATCAAACCCTAACTCGAAAAAACTAAAATTCCCAGTCGTTGAACAAATCCCACTAAAAATACTTACCGTCCCCACAATTTCTCGAACAAACCCTAACTCAAAAAAAAATACACAGATTCGGAGAGAGAGACCTTTTGCGTCTGGTCCGATTTCCTCCTTCTTCATCCATCTGTTCGAGTAACATGAAAAAACCCTAACTTTAATCTCAACGAGAGAGATTCTGAAATACAGCGAAAAGAGAGAGAGATACCTTGTTGACAGATCATTTGTCTTCGATTCGTTTCTTCATTCGTCGATTCTCCTTCTTCTTCGATTTCTCCGCTTTTCTCTCTCTCTCTCTCTCTCTCTCTTCCTTCATCTGTTGTTCAACGAGTGAGAGAAGTAAAGGAATTGGGGGTTTTGTTTGGCCCGTTTGAGATCTCCTGGTGACCCACGAGTTGTATTTTACCCGACCCACCCCCTTTTTTACCCGCGTGTCTCTCCCGTTTATCACAGCCGTTCGATGAGTCCAACGGCTCACAGCCATCGTCCGTATTTTAGGAAAAAAGGGCCGTCCTCATTTGATGGGTAGTGTCTATGTGCGTGTGTAGTGTGTACAGTCATTTTTGTCGATGATGATGATCATGAAATTACGGCCGGCAATCTTGTTTGTTTTGGGCTTATAGTTTGCGTCGGCAAGTGGCATAGACCTTATAGATGCATGAAATAAATCTTAAAGAGATAACTGGTGGCAACGAAATATATTCAGAATCATAAATCTTACTCCTTCCATCCCTTATTTATAATCTGGTATTTCATTTTGGACTGTCCCTTAATAAGTGTCAATTTTATAAAGTTAGTAGGTAAAAGTTAATAAATTGTCTATTTTATCTCTAAAAGTAGATTTTATTTTGAAAAGTAAGTGAGTAAAAGTGTAATGATGATGGGTAAGTAGAGAAAGTGGAGGAAAAAGTTAATGTGAAAGGTATAGTGATGATGTTTTTTTAATAAGTTGGAGTTACGAAGCAGAACACTTAAAAAGGGACGGAGGGAGTATTTCAATTGAGAGGATGTGGATACAAAATAAATTTTAAACTGTGAAATAAAGGATCAATATAAGAGAAAAGATCAAGGGCAAAGTCCATTTTGACCCCATGTGGTTATCGACATATGCGAATACCCCCCTCATGGTTTAAAATTGACTACATAACCTACTTGTGATTTTAAAAATGTGTGGATAAACCTTCTACCGTCATATTTTACATCCATATTAACGGATATAACATTAAAAAACTGATATACCCTCATTGCGTCTCTTGATTCTTCTTTTTTAAATCTAACCACATCATCCTGTATACCAAAAATTGAATTCAAACCCATTGATATTGTAAATTTTGATGAATACTACATCTATGCCAAAATTTAAGTCAATCAAAAAATGAAAAGCTCATGGTCGAACGATTTTGTTATGAAATTAAAATTTTAAATTTGAATTTACTAAAAAATTAGATCACTGGGTTATTGATACTTGATCGAGATAATTTTTTACAGAGATACTCTATTCTTTATTTAATACATTATGAATTATTCAGATTACATTCTAAAGGTGTATGAGATACACCTTCATTAATATGGATGGAAATCATGACTGCAGGGGGTTAATCTGCACATTTTCAAAACCACAGGTAGGTTATATGGTCAGTTTTAAACCATGTGAGGGATATCTGCACATAGCAATAATCACAGTGAGTAAAAGTGGACTTTGTCCGTGGATGAAAGCAGAGACTAATAAAACATTTTTGGGAACGGAAATCCCTTATTAGCGGCAAGAATCCCATCTCCGGGATGGGGTTACTTATACACATATTCCGAGAAGGTTCAACGATACTTTCCTTTTGGATGTCTAAAGTTTAAAATTCAAATTCAAAACTTAGTAAATCATGAACGTAATTTTCCTTTTGCGTCAAGGTCAAACATTTTACATTTTTGGAAAAATATATCATCCCATAATTTAAGGGTTTGTTTACCAAAAGGGTTCTCTCAAACATTTATACAATAAGATATAATTAAGGTTAGCTGAAAGGGATATATAATTGCTACCTTCCATTAAGGGAGCTAATTAAATAAGTGTGGAATGTAATAGGAAAGAAGAGAACATGTTTCCGTTTAACAATTTGAAAATATTCCTACGTATGTATAATTGTGCAATGTACTTAATAGGAAAGAAGAAAATTTCAAATGAGAACATTAATTATGGAAGATTATTAGGAGTATTCATTTTTTGAACATCAGTTTAGTTATCAGTTATGAAACATTTCTAAATGCAATTGCTTGAACTTCCCAAAATAAAGGTGCCACGTGTCGCAAATATGGCCCTTCTCACTAACCATGACTTTTGTTTAATATAGGGCAAATTTCACTCAAACCCCCTGAGGTATCTGACAAAGACAGACAGTACCCCCAGTTTTGAGAAATGGCAGGGACCTCCCTTGTCAGAAACGGAACCCAAACGGAGCTAACCATGAATTTGGAATTACTTTTATGCCCTCAGTAAAGTAAAATTCAGATATTTCACATGCAAACACGTGGGTTTGCAGGCGGATTGGACATGGTGGAAAAGTGGCCACCCCCTAAACTGTGCCGTTTTGCATAAAAAAAAAATTTAAGTTATCAATTTGCAATCCTATGGAGCAGAAACGTAATTATGAGAGTTTTAGAGATAAAATTTAATTATGTCTCTTTAGAATAATATGATCAGAATAATAAGATCTTCACACTGGTTCAAACTGATTAAAAATTGGAGCAGTTAATTTTTAACCATATTTTTTAATATATAAACGTTGTATAAAAAATTAAGTGCTCCAATTTTTAATCCGTTTGATCAAGTGCGAAAATCTTATTATTCTGATCATATTATTCTAAAAAGGCATAATTAACTTTTGTCTTCAAGGTTTTAATAATCATGTTTCTATTCTACAAGATCCTAAATAAAGAGCATGTACTTAATTATGAGAGTTTTAGAGATAAAAGTTAATTATGATCCTTTAAAATAATATGTTCAGAATAATAAGATCTTCGTACTTGTTCAAACGAATTAAGAATTAGAGCACTTAATTTTTTATACAACGTTTATATATTAAAAAATATGGTTAAAAAATTAACTACACCAATTTTCAATCAGGTTGAACCAATGTAAAGATTTTATTATTCTGATCATATTACTCTAAAGAGACATAATTAAATTTTATCTCCAAAACTCTCATAATCACATTTCTGCTACATAGGATTACAAATTGATAACTTAAAATTTTTTATTGCAAATTGATAACTTAAAATTTTTTTTAATACAAAATGGCACAGTTTAGGGTGTAGGTAGGAGTTTAGGGTGTAGGTTTAGGGGCTAGTGTCACAGCAGAGGCCCCGAATCCTGTGTATATATACACTACTATACCTACTCATAACAGTTGTAAAAAACAGAGCCAAACAAAACCCACTTTCAACAGAGGAAAAAATGTGTGACAATGGGTTAGTGGGGTAAAGTGGGGAAAGAAATTATTTTCTAATTATTATTTTGTTTTTCTCTTTTTTTTCTCTTTTGATGTGGAATAAAGGGTAAAGTGGGGAAAGAAATTGAAGATGTTGCTGACCTCATTCTTTTCCATCCCTCAAACTAACGGAGGGCAACTGAATTTGAGAATTAGAAACCCAAAGTATGAAATAAGGGAGGTCCCTGCCATTTTTCAAAACTGGGGGTACTGTTTGTCTTTGTCAGATACCTTAGGGGGTCTGAGTGAAATTTGCCCTTTAATATATTATAGATAGATTTCTAAATGCAATTGCCTGACCATCCCAAAATGAAGGTGCCACGTGCAGCAACCACAGCCCCTTCTCACTAATCATGATTTTTGTTTAACATATATTATAGATTTGAAAATATTCCTACGTGCGCAATGTGCTTAATAGGAAAGAAGAAAATTTCAAATGAGAACATTAATTATGGAAAATTATTAGGAGTATTCATTTTTTGAACATCAGTTATGGAACATTTCTAAATGTAATTGCTTGACCTTTCCAAGATACAGGTGCCACGTGTCAAAACCACGGTCCTTTCTCACTAACCATGATTTTTGTTTAATATATATAGTACTGTTTATACCCGTTTTTGGCACCGCGGATCGGGCCAGTCGTGATTGGGTTTTAAATTAATTCTTTAATTAATTTAGGCCGAGATTGGGTATTTGATTGGTGATTAATCATTGGGCCATGGGTATTTTCCCATTTGGGCCCAAGAAGCACATAACCCATGTAAAGAATTGCGGCCCAGATCTTTGAGAGGAGCAGCCCACGAGAATTGGGCCCAAGTGACACGCAGCCCATATTTAATTATGGCCCGAAGTCCTTTAAAAGTGTAGCCCACGGTTTGGCCCATGGGGGAAATGATGGTTCGACCCATGGATGTAGCCCATGGTTTTGGGCTTGCAATATGGTGCCAGATTGGTTGGAAGAGCAAGGCCCATGAATGTAGGGAAGTGGTTATTCTCTGGCAGTTAGTTTCTCCACATTCAAAGGCCAATTGACTAAGTCAATTGGCCATGTGGCGCATTGTGGCACAAGGGAAGGGAAGTTGGAAGATATTTTCATCAACACATGGGACACGTGTCAATGAATAAGAAGCCCACTACCCATGATCAAGTATAACTGCCTTTAACTTCTGAAAACTGCCCATGAACAAGTATGCATGAAAAGTGGAGAGAACATGGGACATGTGGCAGCTTGTGGTGCAATGTAGAAACCGGATTCAGGCCTGAATCAGCTTGCTGTTTTGCTTATAAATAGCAGAATTGAAGACAGAAAATAGGTCCAACACCAATCAAAGCTAACGCTTACAAACAAAGTCTTCCCAGCGAAGCACACTTTCCTACTTTCAGCAAAGTAGACTATCGAATACTTAGTATTCAACCCCATTCGAACTAACTTCTTCAAGTAGTTTGAATTTTACTTTTCTTGTACCACTTTATTATCCCGGAGTAATAAAGTTTACGTTTTCACGTCTCGTTTCCTATACGACTAGGAAATATTAAGTCCACAACCGTGTGGCAAACCACGAATCTTCTTACGATCTTTAACCTTTGGGTCGTACGCAATCGCTTACAAGATAGAAGTCAAGATTCACGGGAATCTTCACAACAAGTTAGGCGCTACAAGTCTTGGCACGCCCGCGCACATCGCATTCACGCCTGCTGCCAAAAACGCGAGTTTTCAAGTACAGATTTCTAAATGCCGGCCTTGACTAAAGTCTAATTAAGGTGCGGACGTGCGGTCACGTAGTCCCTAAAAAAAAATATTCGATCGGCTCCTTCTATATATATTTTGGTGCCAACTATAAAAAAGTAAAAAAACATACTTGCGTAATGAGATACACTTGATTAATGTATTGAGTGTTTTTTTTATGTGAACAAATTAATAAATCCTATAACTGTGATGCTTTGTTGCTTACAAGGGAGTGATATTTAATTGATGCTTTTGAAATCGGCTTTTTGACTTTTTTGGTCCCCAAAGAATTCCCTCTCTCCCTCAAAACGGTGTCGTTTGGTTAGCTGAATTGGCTTTTTGACTTTTTTGGTCCCCAAAGTATTTCCGTCGTGCCATTTTGGTTCCCAATATTCCAATTGTTAACATTGCATCTCCAAAATATCAATTTTGTCTTTAAATGATTCCTGCAGCTGACGCCGTTCCTTCCCTCCGTCAAAACCAAGGGCAATCTTGGTATTTCACCCCCACTCTCCCTCAAATGGCGTTGTTTGGTTGGAATTTGGAAATATTGATTTTTTTCTTCCATGGTTCTCTTAGGATTCTTATTGAAAGCCTTAAAATCAAAAAATAATTATGACTCTTTAAGATAAAATAATAAAAAAATTAAGATATTCGCACAAATTCAAACAGATTGAAAATTTGAACACTTAATTTTTTCACCATATTTTTTAATATATAAACAGCCTAAAAAAATCAAGTGTTTCAATTTTCAACCTGTTTGAACCGGCATGAAGATCTTAATTTATTGATCATTTTATGCTAAAGGGTCATAATTAATTTTTTGATATATAAACAGTCTAAAAATATATAAGATTAATTTTTTTCTCTTCCATTGTTCTTTTAGGGTTCTCATTGAAAACCTTAAAGTCAAAAAATTAATTATGACCCTTTAGGATAAAATGATCAGAAAATTAAGATCTTTGCACCGGTTCAAACGGGTTAAAAATTGAAACACTTAATTTTTTTAGGCTATTTATATGTTAAAAAAATATGATAAAAAAATTAAGTGTTCAAATTTTATATTGAGGACCAAAATGGCATGGCGGAAATACTTTAGGGACCAAAATGTCACTACAGAAATACTTTGGGGACCAAAAAAGTCAAAAAGCTAATTCGGCTAACCAACGACGCCGTTTTGAGGGAGAGAGGGGGTGAAATACCAAGATTGTCCTTGGTTTTGACGGAGGGAAGGAACGGCGTCAGCCGCAGGGACCATTTAAAGACAAAATTGATACTTTGGGGATGCAATGTTAGCAATTGAAATATTAGAGACCAAAATGACATGAAGGAAATACTTTGGGGACTAAAAAAGTCAAAAAACCTTTTGAAATCTATAACGTTCCTGTGCTTTTTGGAGATTAGTTATATTTAAGTTATGCTTTTGAAATCTTGTGTTGTTGGGTATTTTTTATCTGTTCATACTTGTACTTGTTCTTGGGAAGGTAATTTATCTAGATAGTTCGAGTTTAGATTTGCTTTAGACTCCCGTGAAGTCGAAACCGACCCTAGTCAGACTTGGACGATTCAATCCAATGAGAAT